>VWZO01010519.1:473725-520969 GCA_013396975.1 Bucco capensis
TGGATTGAGTAGTCAGAGTGGAACACTGCTGTGTAAATGAATTGCATGGGAAGGCACATGGATGGAAGTTATCCTCCTGAAAATTTCTGGAGAGTGTATACCTCAATATCACAATTTATCCTTGGAGAAGCTGCTGTTGATTCTTGAATAGAGTTGAGCATGAGGGAAGAGATGAATGATGCAGGAGGTGACCTTGTTCCAAATGCCTCTTGAAGTCTGTCAGGCTTGGCCCTGGGGAGCCTGTTCCATTGCTCCAGCACCCTCTGGCTGAAGAACCTTCTCTTAATATCCAACCTAACCCTCCCCTGGCACAGCTTCATGCCATTCCCTCAGCTCCCATCACTGGTCACTCAGCTCCTGCCTCTCTGCTTCTCCTTGTCAGGAAGTTCTAGACCATGCTGAGGTCTCCCCTCAGTCTCCTCCAGGCTGAACAAACCAAGTGACTTCAGCAGCTCTCATTCCCATCTAGACCCTTCACCATCCTGGTGGCCTCCTTTGGACATCCTCTAGTAGCTTTATATCCTTTTTATATCCACTGTAATCTCCACTAGTTCTCTGCAGTGCATTAAGATTAAGCAGGAATGATTCTGGCCAGGCAGTGCCTTCCAGGGTCATTCTCCTGTCTAGTTTGGTGTCTGACTGCTTATCTCCCATAGCACAGGGAGGTGAGGTGCAGAGCTCCCTCCCAGCAGTGACTTTTCACTTCCCTGCACACCTGCCCTCAAAGCACAGACCTGGAGCTGCATGAGTGGATCTCTCCTTCCCACAGAAAGCACCAAGATGATGCTGAATCCCAAAGGAGCCCACTTTAAGGCTGAATTTTCTGTATATTCTGTGTTCTTCTGCCTGAACAATCAATAAGCTCTGTGTTTCTCTCTTGTCAGAGTAGGATCAGTTGTTCCTGTGACTTGTGCAAATCAATCTCATGTTATAGCTGAATTTTTAGGCAGTAATTCTGGACTTGCTGGCTTATAGTAGAGAGTAACGCATTGCATTCATCTGTAGGGACAGAAGAGGAGGAGACATGGTTATCATGGCCACAGCAAACCTGGATCATGGTTGGGTGTCCTGAAGGACCAGGGCAGTGATTCAGGGCTGCTGGGGAGGTGTTGTGTGGATGTGTTGTTAGTTGTAGGGCTTGCTGCAGCTAGGAGGAGGATGGGAACATGTTGTGTTATTTCCTACTCTATGTCTGAGCACATCAACACTTGACAAGTCTCCTTCTGTCAGCCATGCTCTCTTGTTCCTCTAAATGGTCCAGCCCTTTGTAGCTGTGTGATCTGTGGTGTTACCAAAGGCAGTGGCTGACTCAAGCTGGCTCTGACACTACTTTTGTGCTTGTCCTTGCTCTGCAATGCTTGGCTTTGGCAGAAGCATGCTGTGGTGCTAGCCTGGTGCTCAGGTGTTGGGCTGAAAAGGAGGAAGCCCAAGGTGGTTGCTAGAGTGATGGGAAGTGACTGCAGGGCCAGCCTCAGGCATGTCCCCTGGGATGGTGTGCCCATGGGGTGATGAGGCTGCATGCTGTGGGTCACAGGGGCAGCCAGTTGGCAAGTGATACATTTGGCAAGTCCTTTATAACACCAACTGCTTCATGAAGTGATCTCTCTGAAGCTTGGAGAGGACAGAAGAGAAATTGCTATTTTGAGTCTAGTTTGGAGTAGATAGAAATGATACTTCAGTGTGTTTCTAGTCCTTGCTGCTCCAAAGCTGTTGCCCAGGGATGGCTCACAGAGAGGCATGTCTGGGAGGGCTTCCTGAAGCTCCATGCTGAAGTAGCATCACCTCTATAAAACAGCTGCTTCCAGACTTGTGTGAGCTGCTCTTGAGCTTCTCTAGTGGTTAGACAACTGGAGAACTCCCTTGAGTGCATTGGTAGCTCTCTGATTATTCCCAATACAGAGCCAGTAACTAATAGTCCATCCAAAGGCTTATTTCAAGCTCTGTATGTCTCATTTTTTTCCCAACACTGTGTAAACCAAATACTTAAACTTCTCCTTAGCCATGTTTTCAAAACCTCTTATCACTGCTCTCCTCTGAACTCCTCTTTGTATACTTTCTTCTGGCCCTGTGGTGCCTGGAGATGCATATGGAATTCCAGCTGAATTGGATTGCTCTCTCATTCCTTATCAGTGTGGTGGGGAGTGAAAAACAAGGCTAAAAGTGGCTTGCCCTAGCAGATAGCACAGAGCCTGTTGTGCCCTGCTGGGTCAGTGATTGTCTGGCTCTCTCTGGTCAGCAGTGCTCACTCTTCTCCTTCCTCTCTTCCCTTTCCCTTCAGTTTGTGCCACACATCTTTCTAGGTTCATAGCATGTTACTAACCTTCATCTCAACCCTTGAGCTTTTTCAGTCAGGCTAATAAATGTGTTCCCCAAACAAAGGTGTTTTGCCTGAGCTGATGGTCTGGTGGTTTGCTATTTGGAGGGGGACTGGAAGAAAGAAGTGTGGGCAGGATGGTGCAGTGACTTTTCTGTTCCAGGTGCAGCTGAGAGGTAGGCACTACAAGCACAACTCTTAGCATGTTTGCTGGAGGTTGAAGTTGACAGCCAACTGGGAGAATGTCTTCCAGTTCTTGACTAATAAATATGGAGAAAAGTGTTTGACTGGGGACTGTTTTCTCTTTGCCTTAAAGACCTTTCCCTCTAGAGCAGGAAGACTTCCCTCAGTGTTCCACTGCTCTGTGTGTGTCTCATCTCCATCATCTGTGCTTGACTCCCTCTCAGAGCTCACTTTCTAAATGACTCCACTGATGGATACTCCTTCTGTTGGGTGCTTGCTTTCCCCTGCCTTGTCCTGCTGTCAGCATCTGCTTTGGAGTGGACCATGTAGAGAAGAGCTTGAGTGGAGATGGCACTAAACCAACCTCTGTGGGCTCATGTCTTGAGGCTGTTTGTAACTGCTGGCACAAACTGTTTCCTGCTGGCAAACTCTTCTTCTCTTGGCTCTTGTGGCCTCTCTGCACCTTCCTCCTGTGTGTACCTAACTGCCAAAAGGTAGCAGAGGGCTGGCCTCTTCTCTAGCTCAATGAAGTGTTTCAGATCTCCTGATTTCTTCTCAATGTGCTGTTTTGTTGGAAGCTGACCTTCCTCTTGTTTGTTGCTCCTGGCTTTGTGAAGTGTGTGTGGAAAGGTGACTGGGTGTTACTTTGCCATTAAATAAAGCCTAAGTACAAATAAAATCTGTGCCAATTTTGGTTTGACTCTTGAAATCAGACCTGGAAATGTTAAATCCAGAGGTCAGGGGAAGTGCTGGCTTTGCCCAACCACTTCTGTGACTGTTGTTGGTAGTCAAGGAGCATCTCTGCTACCTGTTTTGCAGCACAAACCTCTGATCAGTTGTCAGACATGAACTCCAGATGAATTTCTCTGCTCTAGAAGACACTCTCAGTGGATGACTTCCAAACTAAATCATGTGTCAAGATCTGCTTTACCAAACACTGTCAGGAAACTTGCCTCCACCTTTAAGAATCTCTTGTGGACTGCTGAATGTTTGAACTCCACTTAGCAAAGCATTGCATGGCCATCACTTTGCTCTGTTTGTGTCAAGAGTTCTCTCCTGTACCCTGTCTTTAGGACAGTATCATGGCACATTGGGGTAGGGGAGACTGTTCAGAGCTCAGTTGCAACTAAATCCCAGCAGCTTGTAACCTGAGTTCTGTTTGGTCTGTATCTTGGCTAAAATGACATTCCATTTGGCTGTTGATGCTCTGTATTGTTAGTGACTGCTAGCCACTGCTGTATTTCCATTGCCACACTTGAATAAAGCTTACTCTAAATAGCAACTTCTCTCTCCTTTAGTTCTCATTCCATATTATGCAGGGAAGTAGCTTCTGTACAGCCCAGGGATGGTTTAATTTGCCAGCAAAGACCAACTTGGCAGTAGAGATCTGGATGTGTATCTGTAGGGAATATGGGAAGATCTGTTTAGCCTTGCATGGGTTTCCCTTCTCTGCAGGGAGGGGGGGGAAGGTTAGCAAGGTACTTGCTTAGAAACCTAGCAAAATGGGGAGGATTTCTAACAGATTGTGAGGAAGGAAATGTGATAAGTACCTTCTGTCAAAGCCAGTGGCTTCTGGGCTACCATGGAGTCAGAGTATTGATTATAATCTGTGATTTCAGGAAGATAATAGTGTATAACACTTTTTGTTTAGGACTCTGGACATACTAGGCCAGGTTTAAATACCCTTTAGAAACTTGGAAAGGTACTAAGATGACCATATAGATGGTGATACTCTGCCAAAAGAGGCCTTTTAGTGCTTTTAAGTGATTAAAAAGAGCTTTTCTAGCCAGAATCCACTAGAAGAGGAATCTGTCAGAGCAGTTTCACTGCAGTTTTGTTGGTAATTGTGTACCTAGCTCTCAGGTTTTCATCTCAGAAGGAAATAGCTCCTCCTTTTCCTACTCCAGGCTTCTCTGTCTCAGCAACATCAACCTTGAGATCTAGTTGGTCACTTCTCATGCAAGCCAAGATCTTTAGCAATATCCCTATGAACCATTTCAAAAGCCCCAAACTTGCTTTAGTTCAACAGCTGCAACTGAATGTTTGTCACATTTGTTCCTTGGGCAGCAGTGGAGTGACATGCAGTGTGGTGAGACAGGAAAAACTGATGCTCTGGCTTGTGTTTTGCTTCTGGGCTGGTTTGGAGATGAAGAGAATCAAAGCCTAACATTTGTGTGCTAGTCCAGCTTCAGCTGCATCTCAGCAGCTTGGCAGTTGGAGCCTTGCCTCATCCCAGCCCATGGAGATGGTGACAGCAGCTCAGGTGTGGATGCTGAGTGTGCTGCTGCTTTCAGCTGTATCCCCAGCCCATGGAGATGGTGACAGCAGCTCAGGTGTGGATGCTGAGTGTGCTGCTGCTTTCAGCTGTATCCCCAGCCCCTGGAGATGGTGACAGCAGCTCAGGTGTGGATGCTGAGTGTGCTGCTGCTTTCAGCTGTATCCCCAGCCCATGGAGATGGTGACAGCAGCTCAGGTGTGGATGCTGAGTGTGCTGCTGCTTTCAGCTCTACCCCAGCCCATGGAGATGGTGACAGCAGCTCAGGTGTGGATGCTGAGTGTGCTGCTGCTTTCAGCTGTATCCCCAGCCCATGGAGATGGTGATACCAGCTCAGGTGTGGATGCTGAGTGTGCTGCTGCTTTCAGCTGTATCCCCAGCCCATGGAGATGGTGACAGCAGCTCAGGTGTGGATGCTGAGTGTGCTGCTGCTTTCAGCTGTATCCCCAGCCCATGGAGATGGTGACAGCAGCTCAGGTGTGGATGCTGAGTGTGCTGCTGCTTTCAGCTCTACCAGGGAAGGAGGCAGGGAGCAGCTAGCTGTACATGAACCTTCTGACCCCAAACACACTTTCTGTCCTTTTCAACTGCTGTGTAACACCCTGAAGGAGTTCCTGAATTGTTCTTGATTTAGAAAAGCTAAAATAGCAGTAAGATGGCATTTAAAAAAGGCAATTAAGCTGCTTGATCTTTTCCAGAGGGTTCAGACACCCATGCTTTTGTCCCAGGCTGTAGTAAAAACCTCTAGTGCTTCCCTTGGCAAAGATCTCAGCTAGCAGTAGTAAGCTGCAGAGCATGGCTGAGTGACTTCAGGGGACTTGGCTGGAATAAATAAGAGTTGTTTGCTGTGGCTGTCATTAGGGCTGGCTGGAAAGGATTAGTGCAGATGACTCAAAGCAGATGTTCCCCAGTAAACTTTGCAGTCTGTGTGCCAGTCAATCTTCAGTACAGGGGAACAGCAGGAGAGGACTTGAAATGCTGCAGCAATCCTTCTGGGCTCTTCTCTGCAAAGTGCTGGCCTTGCTTCATGGAAGTTCTTGTTTTGGGGTGCTAGTACTGGGTTGCAATGCAAGTAGATGAAGGCCAATAGAAAGTCAAGTGATATGCAAGTTCCTGAGAGGCTGCCTTGTGCAATTGTCTTCTTGAGCAGAGCAAGGTTGCCAAACTCCCCTGTCCCACTCTGCTCTGTGTCACTTTGCATCTCTGCTGTGTAGCCAATAAGGATTTTTAATAGCAGTTCACAGGAATGAATCACTTCTGCTAGTGCTCGAGGGAGAAGGATGTGCTGGGAGGGTTTGTAACTTCAGTTCAGTGACAATATGTTAGTTGTAGAAAGCTTGGCTTAAGGTAAAGCTGCTGCTCTGCAGTCCTGGGGTGCTGCTGCTCTTGGCATCAATGCCTTCCCATGGAATAGATGGCACTGGGGGGGGGTCAGCTTGTTCCCATCCCAGTGTTTAACTATACCACAAGCAGTTCATAGCGAGGATTATTTTGCAATGGGTGACTCTGAGTTTTATGATAAGCTTTTCCTTTAAAAAAGCATCCCAAGAAAACTCTACAAACAACTCAGTCTTGGAAGTCTTTTCAAACCTCTTGGTGGTCTTTTCAAACCTTAATGATTCTAACTCCTGGGGAAGGTAGAGAAGTTACTGGAGCTGCTTGAACATTTGATTTTAGTTAAGAACCACACTTCCCTGCAGATCAAAACTGAGAGGAGTGTCTAGTGTGAGCTTTGCTGCTCCTTGCAGGGATTGCCTCAGTGGGACTGTGTTCTCAGTTGTGAGTTACAAATGTGTGAGGAAGCTCACAAGGGTGTTCTGTCTTTAGCAGAAGCTGATAGGCCCAGACTTAAGGGTGTAAAGCTGCTTTCTCTGTCCCTGATTGGCACCATGTGTCCCTCAAAGAGGGGAATGAAGGCCCAGTCCATCAGTCTTGGTGTAGAGCTGCTCCTTGGTAGGTGATTTTGGCATTTGGGAGCATCCATCTCTGTGTTTGGGTAACTGGAAATTCCCTGACCAGTTGAATCTCTCTGTAGGTGTGTGTATATATACAGCAGCATCTCACTTTCCTCATCTTCACCTTTTGACAGAGCAATGATCCTCTTGTTTGCCATCAGTTTATGTAGATAATGAATATTTGGGGATTACCAGTAACTCTAGTAACTGCAGAAATCATTAGACCAGTTGTTGGTGTGTACAGTGCAGAGAGCTTTTGGCACCCTGGCAAGTCAGAGTCAGAAACCTGTGTGGGGAAGGAGAGTATCATGTTTTGCAAGTCTGAAAAGGTTTGTCTGGAAACTCCCAGAATTGACCATTAGCTATTTTAAGTGCTCTGGTTCTAGAAACTGGGGGAAAAAACAGCTCCCAACCCCAAAACCTTGTCTTGTCTACAACTTGCACTGTGCTAAATCAGCCTGCCAAGGCACTGAGGGCAGTGCCAGGATCCAAACAGGGGACAAAGGCACTGCACTCAAGTAACAACTAAAAGATGTCCAAATAGCTGCTCTTTTCAAGCTTAAATCAGAGTTGTAGCAGACCTGATGGGATAGTAGAGCTTGAAAGAGCTGCAGTGAAGAGAAGCTCATGGCAAATGCATTCAGCTTTGCTCTGAACTTGGTTTTATGACTCTTTCCAAGCCTATCAGGTCAAGTGTTTCCTTGCTGACAGCTTGCTCCAAGTCCCTCTGGCATGAAGCAATCCTGCTGGAATGGCAAAACCATTGTCTGGGGGCAGGATTTTCTGACAAGTGGAGACTTCAGCTCCTGAGAACCTTAACAGTATCACAGAATCACAGAATGTTAGGGGTTGGAAGGGCCCTAGAAAGATCATCTAGTGCAACCCCCCTGCCAGAGCAGGATCACCTAGAGCAGCTCACACAGCAATGTGTCCTGAAAAGGCAAATTCTTCCCAACTTGCAGTCTTGTTAAGGTGAAGAATCTTGCAGCAGGGTGTGTGGTGTGATGGGGAGGAAAGAGAACTACCTGGTTATGCTCCTGATAGTGCTTTAGGATCCTCTGGGATCTTGCTGTCAGATTTTTCTCAGGTGCAGCTCACATCCAATTGAGTCACAAATGCAATTAAGCAATAAAGGAGACTGTGATTCAAGTCTTCCTATAGTTATCTTTGAAATCTAGTGAGCCACTGTGCCAGGTTGCCCAGAGAGGTGGTGGCAGCCCCAGCCCTGGCAGTGCTGGGGCTGGGAGCAAGCTGCTCTAGTGCCAGGTGTCCCTGCCCATGGCAGGCACAGGGATTGGGGCTAGAGGAGCTTGCAGGTCTCTTCCAACCCTGCCAATTCTCTGATTCTATGATCTATCTACAAGGTGAATTAGAAACAATTCCTAGTTTTGATGCTTGTCATGGAAATAGAGATTCCTGGCTACTCTTGTGTGTTTCTGTCTTTGCTTTCAAGAACAAATAACTGATGTGGTGATCTCCAGGAGTGTGGCCAGCAGATCAAGGGAGGTTCTTCCCCCCCTTTCCTCTGCCCTAGTGAAGTCCCATCTTGATTGTGGCTCCAGTTCTGGCCTCCCCAGCTCAGGCAGCTGCCTTGCTGTGGCATGGCCTGCTGGCTCCAGCAATGGGACACTGAAGCCCCTCAGGAAATCTGATGCCTGTTGGGTTGATGAATGTAAGGAGGGGCAAGATATCATCCAGAAGGAGCTGGACAAGCTGGAGAGGTGAGCCCAGGTGAACCTCATGAGCTTCAGCAAGAGCAAGTGCAGGGTCCTGCCCCTGGGTCAGAACAATCCCCACTATCAATCCAGGCTGGGGATGAGATGATGGAGAGCAGCCCTGCAGAAAAGGCCTTGGGGTGCTGGTGGCTGAGAAGATGTCCATGAGCAAACAGTGCACGCTGGCAGCCCAGAAGNCCCTTCCAACCCAAACCATTCTGTGATTCTATGATAAGGTTTATCCCTGCAGTTCCTCCTGCCCACCTTGGCCAGGAGGAGGGCAGAGCTGTGCAGGAGCCTGGGCCTGGCCAGCGAGGGGCTGAGGACACCTACTGGGCACAGAGCTTGCTTCCTCTGCTCCCAACTGCGAGCAGCTCCTGCCTGGGGAGCTCTTGCTGTGTGTGTGCCTGCTGCACCGATATTGTGAACACAACTGCACAACAGGGACTGCTGTAAATGCTGAACAGTGCCTCAAGAAAGAAATGTGAGGTTGCTGCTTTGTCTCTTTGCTCAGCTTAGTCCACTTGGCACTTGTGTTTCCAGGCTGGCTGTAGGACAGGTAACTGATACCTTGGGTAGGGGAGTCAGAAGCTTGCTAGTAAGTCACACTGGTTTTATTGCTAATGTTTCCTTGAGTTGTACTTCAGAGTGTGTTTGTTACAGCTCCTGCAGTCTCCAAGTAGGTCAGTGAAGTGCCCTTGTCCCTGTTCTTTGAACAATCAGCTCCCTGAAGCCAGACAGTGTGAGAGCAATTTTGGGATTAATGCTTCCAGCAATTATCAAGTGGAAGGTCTTAAATGACATTTGATAACTAAGACCTGTACCTGAAACACCAAGTGACTTTGTCTTCCTTGTTGCAGATCCATAACATGGTGGCAGTGCTGGAAGTGATCTCCAGCCTGGAGAAATATCCCATTACCAAAGAGGCACTTGAGGTATGTCACCCTCTAACCATTACTTGGGTTCTGTGTGTATAAAAAGGACTTTCTCTGCCTGTCTCATTTCCATAAGAGCTTTACTTGAAACAATGCCTTGATTGGGAAGGATTGACAATTCAGATATTCTTTGGTCCCTCTCGTGCTGCTGCTGGCATCCTGAGTGCCATCCACAGGGATTCTTTCTGGATTCAGAGCAGGATCCTGGGCAGCACAGTTCCTGCTTGTGTAGGCCACTAAATTAATCATTGCTTGCTGCTGATTAATTCTGTTGCATTCATCAATGTCACTCTGCTTGCTGAGTCCCATCTCTAGCTGTTGGATGACCAAGCAGCAAAGGATCAGCAATAGGAATGTACTTAGCTCTGTGTCTGCAAGATGGATCTGGAATCAGCCCAGCAGGTTTTGATGCCTCATCCCCTTGGTGGGATGAGGTGTGCTAAAGTCTCAGGTAGGAGAGCTGCAGCCACACTGATCCCTCTCAGAAACAGCCCAAAGAAGTTTTTGTGGCTAAATTAGACATCTTTTTAATCTTCATATAGAAAGGATTGATGTTACTTGCTTTTAACTCTTGCTTAATTCTAACTCCAGCTGTATTTCAACATATGTATCACAACGTGTTGCCTGTTTCTCTCCCAGGGCTGCTCTGTGTTTCCCCTTTGAAGTGCTTTTGCTAAGTAATCTGACTTTGTGGAACAGTTCTTTTGTTTTCCAATGTGCTTTGGGAACAATCAAACACTTCACTTCCTTCCCCTTCTGAAAGCACTTTGGGACACCCAAAGAATGCTTGGTTAAACTGCTCCTTCAGGGTACTGGGGAGTGAAAGGAGAGGCGAGATGGAGGAAGAAGGTAGGACATAGTCACAGCCTGGCTAGTCAGGTTTGTGAAATGGGGATTTTTGGTGGCAGTGCATTACTGGAACAGGCCAAGCTTGTGGATTTCTGTTTTTTCTTGCCTCTTCCTGCAGATCTTACACTTGCACTGTGATAAGCACACACTTTGTCTGCCTTGGGTACTGGTTTCCTCTCAAAGCTGATTCTTGCTGTTGAAAGAATTCCTTTCTGATGTTTTTCCCCAGCTAATGGCTCTGGTTCTTTAGGCAGGGACTAAAGACAGGGTGCCTTGAACCCTGCAGAGCACTGCACCAGCTGAACTAATCCTTTCCACAACGATTCATTCAACACCTGAACCTTTAGTAGTTTTTAACCAGGTATTTCCTAGGGTTGAGCTTTACAAAGCAGAAATGTACTTTTAAGGCTGTTGTTTGGAATGATAAAAGAACTTCTCTTCTCCTTGTAGGAAACAAGGCTTGGGAGGCTTATCAATGAGGTGAGGAAGAAAACATCCAACGAGGAACTCGCCAAGCGTGCCAAGAAATTGCTGCGGAATTGGCAGAAGCTGATTGAACCTGTGAGCCAGAATGAAGCAGTGCCAAGAGGGTTACCAAATCCACCTGGCTCAGCAAATGGGGGGGCTCACAACTGCAAAGCAGAAGCTCAGCTTCCTGCTGTGGCTGCCTCGAAGCCAATCAGTGAATTGAAGAGCAGGAATGAGATCCAGAAACTGAATTCTCCAAAAGCTGAGAAATTGGGGAATCGGAAGAAGAAAGCTGAACACAGGGATGGGCACCAGGGTCCTCTGCCCCCCAAAATCCCCAAAACTAGTCATGAAGTATTGCAAAACTCTTCACCCCCTCCAACCAATGGAATTGGAGGTAGCCCTGAGAGTTTTCCTAGTCCTGTAGAGGTAAATCTCCACACGGGGCCTGAGAGCAGCAGGACAGAGCTCAGTGAAAATGATAAACATAATAAGATCCCAGTCAATGCTGTCAAACCCCACACCAGTTCCCCAGGACTTGTAAAACCTTCAAGCACTTCCTCCTTACTAAAGACTGCAGTGCTTCAGCAGCATGACAAGTCAGAAGAAACCCCAGGACCGCACCAACCCAAGAGTCCTCGCTGTTCCTCCTTCAGCCCTAGGAATGTTAGGCATGAGACTTTTGCTCGGCAGCATTCTACCTACTCACCAAAGGATTCCCTGCCTAGCCCATCTCAAAGGTCTCAGTTCTTAGATGCTGCACAGGTGCCATCACCACCACCATCCTTGATGCAACCATCGACACCTCCCCTGCCAGCCAAGAGACTGGAGTTCCCTCAGCAAGCGGTGGCTGAGGTAGCTCAGCACTGGCAGGAGCAGCAGCAGCAGCAGCAGGTACCTTCTGAAAGCCAACACAGGCACACAGCAGGGACACTTCAACAGCACACATCTCTCAGCTGCAAAGGCAGCTCCCACCCTGGGGAACCTCTCACGCCACACATGAGCTTTGCCCAGGACCCTTCCAAAATGGACAGTGATGATGCTGCTTCAGGTTCTGACAGTAAAAAGAAGAAAAGGTACCGACCTAGAGACTATACAGTCAACTTGGACGGGCACGGGACAGAAGGGGGGGTGAAACCTGTCAGGTTAAAAGAGAGAAAGCTCACTTTTGATCACATGACAGGACAGATCAAACCTTTAACACAGAAAGATCCTTTGCAGGTGGAAATCCCTGCGCTCCCTGAACAGCACAGGACAGACACGGAAAAGCAGGAGCAGAAAGGCAACCTGCAAAGCCCCTTTGAACAAACGAACTGGAAAGAGTTATCCAGGAATGAAATCATTCAGTCCTATTTAAACAGACAGAGTAGCTTGCTGTCCTCGTCAGGAGTACAGACTCCGGGAGCTCACTACTTCATGTCTGAATATTTAAAGCAGGAGGAAAGCACTAGAAAAGAGGCTAGAAAGACTCATGTTCTAGCTCCTCACAGCAAACCTACAGACTTGCCTGGGGTGACCCGAGAGGTCACAGGGGATGACCTCCACAGGATACACCAAGAGCAGTGGCCAGGCGTGAACGGTTGTTACGACACACAGGGTAACTGGTATGATTGGACACAGTGCATATCTCTAGACCCCCACGGGGATGAGGGTAGATTGAACATCCTGCCTTATGTCTGCCTAGACTGAGTTCCAGGTCTTGCTAAACAAAAATGCTTTGACATCTGCAGTTAGCAAAAAAACAAACAAACAAACAAAACCAACAAAAACCACAAAAGGGCAAGACACTATTGCCACTTAACGCTGGAGAAACAAAGCCTCCTGTCCTGGACGAACAGGCCCCAAAGGAGCAGAGGGGGTGAGGGGGGGGGAGCTGGGGCTTGTTCAGCTCTTGTCCTTTTCAATTCTCCTTTTGTGAAATGCTGCTACCAGTTGACTAACAATTGCAAAGGAAGGCATACCAAGGGGGGAGAAATTGGAGTTCAAAACTCTGGAGAGCGAGCCAGCTATAAAAAAAGTGTTAGTCCCCAAGAAGTGAAGAGGATTTCCAGCACTTTCTGAATGCAGGAATCTTATTACAGGCAGGTACAGAGAAAAAAAACAACAAAACAAAACACAATGTGGAAGGTTACCTTAACAAAATATGCATCTATTTATTTGACTTGATTTGGGTTTCTTGTTTTTTATTTGGCAGTGAGAGCTATTGGAGAGACAATGTGCAAAAACTGTAGGTTTGATTTGTATCACATCTCTGAACATGGTTGAGTTTGGGGTTTTGTTTTTGTTCTCTTCCTTTTTCTTTTTTTTTTCCAAGTCATGTGGTACTGAGATTGGGTTTTCAACAGCAGGTGTTGCACTGCAGGCTGGGAGAGGCCAGCTTCAGCTCAACATTCCATAGGCATCCATTATATTGTAGTCTGGTTTCAGTTTCAATCCAGTCTCTTGAGAAATGCTGCAAAAAAAACCAACAACCCCTAGATGTTTAATGATATTTTTGATCCCACCACCACCAGCCAAATATTTTTCCTCCTTTTCCCTTCCTGCAAACTTCTAGGAAAAAAAATAAACAACCAACAAACACACAAACACACACAAAAAAAACCAACAAAAAACCAAACTAAAAAAAAAAACACAAACAAACAAAAAAAAAAGAAAAATCACCTTTTCTAGAAATCTAAATGTAATGAGGGTGCTACAAGTTTGTAACTGTACTGTGAGAGGGAAAAAGGAAGCCTGTTTGTATGCTGGAAATATACTTGTTACCATTCCTTTAGATCTTGTTTGCCTTATGGATCTCCATCATCAACGCAACTTGCAAAAACAAAGAGCCTTAGTGAATGTACAGGAACTAGACTTCTGTGTCCTCAGGGTGCAGAAGGGAGCAACTTTGCTATTTTGGTCCTTTCAGTGGACACAATTGTGATATAAATGTGGAAATAAACAAAAAAAAGAAATTTGCACAAACCAGCTTGTGAATTCTTTCTCTCCTTCAACTCTGTGTTTTGTTGTTTGTACCAAGTGGGCTCAGTTCAGAGCAAGCCTCTGAAGGCACAGAGAATCCCTTGGAGCAGTGTGGGGAAGCTGCAAGAGCTTTTTAGGGATGGCCCAAGTTGTCTTCCAAGCATGTTGGTGATATTCAGTCACACAGGTTGGAGTTGGTAACTTGTTTTTGATGACTCTGGTTGCATCCAGGCTCTGGAGACTGATAACCCAATTGCTGTTAATGTACCTCAAAGTCTCAAAAGATCATGAAGTCATTTTTTTGTTTTGTAATATATGAATTCCTAATTGTTTCAAATGCTTTCTGAAAGCAGCTTGGTGTGTGCAGAGAAAGCTAAGAGTTTCTGTTAACTGTAATTGCTTTAACATGTGGGACTAGTTGTTTTCTGTAGTCCCCAGTGCTGGGGAGGAGGAGGAGGAGAAAGGGACATGATACCAAAAATATTGCTAGGTTTAGTGATGTTAATTCTTAATCCATTTGTGCTGGATCTCACTTCTATGGAGAAGAGCCTTGGCAAGAGTTCTCCTGCCTTTGAGAGCAGAATTGAGCTCTTCAATGATTTTAAAGGCTGTTTCTCACCAGGTATCTGTTAAGTTGGTTGATTCCCTGGAATTGAACTCATAAAGGTTTGGTTGAAGTTATTCTTGTTCACACCTCTACTGCTTTTGTCATCTGAGTGGTACTGAACTGTGTGGCTGTCTCAAATCTGAACTGATGTCTGTTTGCTTCCATTGCTGAAATCTGAGGTCTTAGGAGTGAAAGCAGAAAAAGTGATTACCAAAAAAACCAAAATGTTTCCAAGTATATTTTCAGTTTACTTCCAGTTTGTCCTCCTGCACTTGATGAGGTCAAGTGGTGTGGGTTAGAATGGAGGAGAGCTACTGCCTTGTGCTTCAGAGAGGTGGATTTGCTGGTGGAGGGCTGAGGAGCTGCTCACTGTGGAAAATGCTTGGGGTTTGTTTCTGTAAAAAATATTGTGCACCTGATCTCTCCCTGCCCCTTCTCCCTCTATCTCTGAGTGGTCTGGCTTAGGAACAGGGTCTGTGCTCTTTGGAGGCCTTGGAATGTAAGAGAGATGTCAGGAAATGACACTCCCTAAGGTCCATCTTTCTCCACTGCTTATCCATGGCCCTTGTGGACCACCCTTGGTGAGATGATGGCCAAAGTTCATCACTGCTTTCAAGTTCCATCCAGCTCTGGGTCACAAACTGCCCCTGCTGCTGCTCCCCTTGCTCGAGGGAGCCATCAGGTGCTGGAGCCAGCCCTTGCCTGGTGGGATAAAGCCCCAGGAGAAAGTCACTCAGTGCAAGCTTTAAATCTTGTTCATACCAAGTTTGTTTCTGCTGTAAGGGTCAACTCACCTGGATTCCATCCAGGCTGAGAAGAGGCTTGACAATCTTTTTATTTCAGCATGCCAGTTCTGTGAGCTCCAACAAATGTGACTAAGTTTACAAGGTGATATTTTTTTCTGTCAATTTTGTAACCAAGTTCCAATGAAGTTTACCATGTGCGTTCTCTGCTGTGTTCTCTCATTTGTGCATGAACTCACTTCCTCTGCTGCTGCTTTCTGACAAAAACATTTACTCTTTTAATCCTAAAACCTTCTATTCCTGTGCTGCCATCTCTTTCCTGTCAGTGGGTGACAGGAAACAGCTCATCTGCAGATCTTTTGGGAATGGCCATTACCTCAAGTGCATGTTTTTTGTAGCTACATTCATGATGTGAGAAAGGGTTTTTGACAGAGTGCCTGGATGGAGCAGGCTCTAGAACCTCCTGCCTGACAGCTGCTCACCCAGCCACGTACCTTCAGTTGGTTTGAAAGGTCAGGAGCAATTGTCATATTGCTTTTGAGAACATGACCTTTGCTCACTCACTGCACCCACTGCCCTTGTGCCTTCCTGAGGCAGTTTGCAGTGGCTTCACTGCCACTAGTGCCTCTCCCCAGCTTGGCAGCACACTCCTGCTGTCAAACCAGGGCAGAAAAGGGGTTTGTGCTGTTAAACCAGGGCAGAAAAGAGCATTTTGTGCATATTTAGTTTTACCCCGAGCTCCCTCTCGGGTTATTTTAAGCCCTCAGGCTGCCTCTCCCTAAACTCCTGCCTGAGGGCCTAACAACCTCAGAGGGAGGGCAGAGCAGGCTCCGGGCCCGAGCTCATCCCGCCCTGGCAGCAGCGTCCTACAGCCACATTCCCGTAGCGGGAGCTCGGGGGCTTGCCGGGGCCTGAGTAGCGGTGAGAGCAGCAGCAGCATCCCCTGAGCTGCATCCCTCCCGGGGCGACGCGGGGAGGGCAGCGGCGGAAGTGACACGCGGGAGGCGCCGCTGGCTCCTGCCGGCTCCCGTAGCCGCTGAGGCGGCGGCGGCCAGGTTCCCTGCTCCGGTCCCGCCCCAGGAAGCGACGCGTTGGCGGCGGTGACGTTTCGGCGGCGGCCGGGCGGCGCAGGGAGCCATGGCGGCCCCNAGGACGCGGGCCGGCGCTGCGCGAAGGGGCGCGGGTGTCAGCGCTGTGCCTCGCCTGGTACGGGCTGAGCGCCGGCGGGAACGTGGTGAACAAGCTGCTGCTCGGCGGCTTCCCGCGGCCCGTCACCGTCTCGCTCTTCCACATCCTGGGGCTGTGCGGGCTCCTGCCGCCGCTGCTCCGCGCCTGGAGGGTGCCTCCCGCCGGCCCGGCCCAGCTGCCGCCCCGCGCCTATCCCCGCTACATCCTGCCGCTCGCCTTCGGCAAGTACTTCGCCTCCGTCTCCGCGCACGTCTCGCTCTGGAGGGTCCCGGTCTCCTACGCGCACACAGGTGAGGCTCAGGGGGTGTGGGGAGGGAAGGCTGTGCCCGGTGTGTGCTGGTGTGGGTGTCCGGTGGCATGTCTCAGTGCTGGTTGTGCCGGTATGGGAGCCTAGTGCAGTGACCTAAAGCCCAGTGTGTGCTACGGGTGTGAAGTGTTGGGGCCCAGTGTCAGCTTGTGCTGGTGCCTGATGGGGTGACCTGAAGCCCGGTGTGTGCTCCTGGGTGCCCAGTGGGGTGGCCTGAAGCCTGGTGTGTGCTCTTGTGGGTGCCCAGTGGGGTGGCCTGAAGCCTGGTGTGTGCTCCTGGGTGCCCAGTGGGGTGACCTGAAGCCTGGTGCGTGCTCATGTGGGTGCCTAGTGGGGTGGCCTGAAGCCTGGTGTGTGCTCTTGTGGGTGCCCAGTGTGATGTCCTCATCTCTGCTATGTGCTCTTATGCATATCCACTTCAGTGTCCTGGTGCCTGGTGCATTGACCTGAAGTGTGGTGTGTGCCCTGGTGTGATGTGCTGTGCCTGGTGCCATGTCCCAGAGCACCAAGGACCAGGCTGTGTTCATATGAGTGCCCAGCACGGTGACAAGGAGCGATGAGCCAGCGCAGGCTGAGGTTATGGCTTTGCTGGGACTGCTCCTGAGTCCCTCCTCCAGCCTCAGCTGATGGAGGTTAAGAGAGTTGACCCAAGCTTCATGTCCCCACTGAGGTTCTCTTTCTGCCCCCAGTGAAAGCAACGATGCCAATCTGGGTGGTTCTTCTCTCGCGGATCATTATGAAGGAGAAGCAGACGACGAAGGTGCGGACAGGTTTGCTGAGGTTTCTTCTCTTGCTGGTGTTTGTGCTGGGCTCAGGAAAGCTTAGGCTTTGGTTAGCTAGCTGGGTTTTGTGGTTGAAATTAGGATATGCAGAGTTTGGGGAGTTCCTTTGATTGTGAGTGTAAAGAAATCACATTGAAACGTTGAGCAAAGTGATGTTCGCTGACACACCGCGCTCCAGAGAATCATGGCATGGGTAGAGTTGGAAGGGACCTTCAGAGGTCATCCAGTCCAAACCCCCTGTAGTCAGCAGGGACATCTGCAACTAGATCAGCTTGCTCACAGCCTCAAATCCATCTATCACCTCTCTGGGCAACCTGGGCCACTGCTTGTCCAAGTTCCCCTTGTGTGGCATGGTCACTGACACTGAACTTTCCCAAACTGGAATAGTAGAAGAGTTGATCCCTGGTTCTGTGGCTTTGTTCTTCCTATTCCCTTCCTCCCCAGAGCAGCAGCATGCATAAACTGAGTTGAACTAACTTCTTAGAGGTAAGCTACTCCTCTCAATTCTTCTTTCAGGTGTACTTGTCTCTGATCCCCATAATAACTGGTGTCCTGTTGGCCACTGTCACAGAGCTCTCCTTTGACATGTGGGGACTCATCAGTGCTCTTGCTGCTACTCTGTGTTTCTCACTTCAGAACATCTTCTCAAAGAAGGTAACAGTTTTGCTGTTCATAACACTGGTCAGTAGCACAAGCCTTTAGTAGGGCAAGGTGTATTTTCCAGTGTACATATATATATATATATATATATTCTTAAGTTGGCTTTACAGTGAAGCCCAAAAATACATGATTGTTTTTCCAATGGATATCTGCTTTTCTTTAGTCATCCATACAGGAAATTCTCCCTGTCACTGACTGATTGTCATAATTTCTCTGTTGTCTAAAGCTGTTACTGTTCCATGGCTCCTAAATCTCCACTGAGAACATGAGCAGAAGCTGGAAAAAAGGCTCTTTAATCCTGTTTCTTGCTAGGTGTTAAGAGATTCCAGGATACATCACCTTCGGTTGCTGAACATCCTTGGGTGCCATGCTGTGTTCTTCATGATCCCCACATGGGTTTTGGTAGATCTTTCTTCCTTCTTAGTAGAGAATGACCTGGTAAGTCTTGGATTTGGGAGACTGTCTGCTAGTAAGAAAGAAAAGAGGGGGGGAAAAAAACCCAAAACCACCCACTAGCCATACCAAAAGAGTGCAGTGAAGTGTCAGTGTAGTTCCTCAAAGGAACTGTTGTGAAATATTGTGAAATACCTGCAAGTTGGGTCACAAAACAATATAAAACATCAAGATAAAGATAAAGCATAGTGTTTGTTGTGAGAATTCCTGTCGTGGTTGGGAGAGGGAGCTTATGTGACCAGGTACAGCTTGGGAATTAGTAGCTGGAGCCAGGAACATCCACAGCAGAACGTGTGTTGCAAGGTAGTGTAATGATGTAACATACTCAGGTGCCTCATTGGGGTTAAGTTGCAGAGGTTCTTCCTACCAGTGGCAAGTAAGAAGTGACTCAAGCTGTGTTTGTGTTTCTTTATCTCTTACCTGAAGCCTGAGATAATAACTTTTTTCTTTCTTGTAATGTTTGTCTTTACAACAGAGCACAATGTCTCATTGGTCCTGGACCTTGATGTTGCTTATAATCAGTGGATTCTGTAATTTTGCCCAGAATGTCATTGCCTTCAGTATTCTCAACCTGATCAGCCCACTAAGTTATTCTGTTGCCAATGCCACCAAGAGAATCATGGTCATCACTGTGTCCCTCATCATGCTTCGCAATCCTGTGACGAGCACCAATGTCCTGGGGATGATGACAGCTATCCTTGGGGTCTTCTTATACAACAAGGTGAGGGCTTGCTCTGTGTGTTTGGTCATGGAACTCACTTGAAACAGTCCAGTAGTTCTGAATTGTTACTTGTACAAGAAGGTAATGCTTAGAAGAGCTAAAACGTAGAAGGCATGGCATGAAAATTCATTGCAGAGGAGGTGCTGGGCTCCCCAGGTCAAGAGAGACAAGGAACTGCTGCAGAGAGTCCAGCAGAGGCTGCCAAGATGCTGAGGGCACTGGAGCAGCTGTGGCAGGAGGAAAGGCTGAGAGCCCTGGGGCTGCTGAGCCTGCAGAAGAGCAGAGCCAGAGGGGAGCTGCTCAAGGCTCAGCAAGAGCTCAAGGGTGCAGGGGGCAAGNTTCTCTCTTAGACCAAATATGATGCAAACCAAGAAGCCAAGAAGCAGCTCCTTCCAGTTACAGCTGGAGACCTGGTGAATTTGGACAGACACAGAAGCACTCCTGAGAAGTCTCAGAATGGTCTTGCAGCCTTTGCCCCCCATGGAGACTTTCAGTATGGGAGAAGCAACATCTTAACAGATCACTTCCAGTACAATAGGCAGAACTATCCACCTACCTACAACCTCAATCGGTTTGATATCTAGAACCCTGGCAGAAACAGGTAGAGACTCCTGATCTCCAAGTGTCCCCAGCATTATCAGCAACTCTGAGTACATCCATGAATGTAAAAGCCATTTTCTTTGTACAGTTTTGGCAGTGGGGGGAAAGGTGCATGTGTAGCAAAAGAGGTACAGAGGTGCAGAGCTTCACCTTCTGCTGGTCACACTTGGCAGGGGGGGACAGCTAGGACCTGACACTGGACCTAACTGCACAGGGGAAGCTCTTGGCCAGAGAGTCTTCATCAGAGTCAAATTATCTGCTGTCACTGTTCCTCTCACAGAGTCTGTCAACTTGATGATTCTTTGGGCAGCTAAATTCTGGCCAGTATTTTTTTTTTCCATGCTGGTAGCATCACCTTTAATTCATTGTCTCCTAGGTTTTAATACTTGATTTTAATGAAACTTTCAGAAAGAAGTGAAACTAGGGCATCCTTCTGGTTATCAGGATGTGGCTGGTGGAGGTGTGTCATTTGCAGTTAGCCAGACCTGACTTCATCTCCAGCAACTCCAAAACTTCACCTGGGTATTAACTGCTTTTGTGCCTATGCCTTCAGTTTTGTGATGACAAACCAGAAGTGTTTCTGGATGAGCAGACAGTAGGAAGATTGATCTCTTCAAGGAGCAGACTTCAGGGGTAGAGAAAGAGAATTCTCTAGAATCACTGCTGTCCCAATCACTGTAGATAACAAACAGAGCTGGAGCTCAGAATTGTTCTCTGAATCATGTAGTCCTCTAACTTCAGAACAGAAAACACCTTCACAAATAAAGCCTTTGCAATAATAGGATTAGTATTTTATTTACTTGCTTCCCACCTGTTTACAAAACTCATGCTTTACGAATTGAAAGGTTTAGGGTGTTTTCTTCTGTTTGATGCATCAGTGTGCTCTGTGATTCAGCTATGATCAATGTGTTGAGTTGAATGATCATTCTTAATTGTTTCTGAAGTCTGTCTTTTTAGCCCCTCATTGTTTTAAGTTTCTTAATTCCTGCTGTTGGGAGTTGCTGTCAATGTTTAGCTCAACTCCCTCTTTCTGCTGCAAGAAGGTTAAATTTCCTGTCTTGCTCTGTTGCAACTCCAATAGGAAATGGTTAAGAAAAGGTTCTTTCAATCAGCAGTAAAGAGATAATTTCTGATTAAGAAGAATTGATTCCATTTGTACAAAGAAGTATACTTCTGGACAAGTTGATTGTTTTGTGTTAGACACTGCTTTTGTGCAGGAAAGGAATGGAAGCAGCTGAGCTTGGCTTTCCCTGAGCCAGGCTGCTGCTCTTGCTTTAGCAGAAGATTTCAGGGGCCTTCTTTTCTTCCTAGAAAAGCTGTTGTACAGTGAGACTTTGGATAGCCTAAATGTTATGTTTTTACTAGAGAGGTCTTAGACACCAGTGGCAGAGCTTAGGGTGTGGTACAGAACACTCCCTCCCCTTATTTATTGCTTTCAAAATTCCCATTTCCATGATGTGAGATGATGACTTGGCTCCTTGCTGGATAATAAAGAGTTTATTTTGAAGTGCAAAGTCAACTGATCTTGTTCTTTTGGCTGAACTGGGGAGGTAGTTTGGTTGACTCCCTTCCACCTGAACAGTCCAAAAGAGGAAAAGGTCCTTCTGGAACTCCACAGATGGGTTCAATAATGCTGCTAATGTTTGTGAGCAGAACTTCCTTGGCTTGGCTGGAGTTGAATCTGTTCCTGCTAGCTTAGAACTTGGGCTTTTCCTTGAGAAAATCTAAAGAAATTGTTCCCTAACCGAAGTTAATGAGGAAAATGATTCTTTCTTATGCCTGTGCCAGTATTAAATGATGTATCATTTTGTTTTCCAATATAGGAAAGTGCAAAATGGGTGTTCCTAAGGCTCACTTCCCAATGTTTAAGTGCTTTTATATCCCTGTTAAAAGGATTGTGTGGCCTCTGGATTTGGATGAGGTTCTGGCTCTGCAAAAGACTGACTTGAGGGTGAGAGACTGAGATTTTTAAGAGGGGCTGAAGTTCTCCAGCTGCTTTCCAAAGGAGCTAGCTGTAAACTGTTAGAGATTCCTGCTAACACTTAATTGTGTTCTTTGTGCCTCACTTTCCCATTTGGAAGAGGGAAATGATTCTTCCCTACTTTATTAGGGGGTGAAACACCAGAAGGAAGTAGCAGTTGGGGCCCCAGGGATGTGCAGGCATCCTGTGAAGCTATCTGTGTGTGTCCTGCTCCATGCAACTTGAACTGTTCCTTGGAATAAAGCTCCACAGACTTTATTCACAGAGCAGAGGCTCTGTTAAATATATTCAGATGGTTTCCTTGTAAAGAACAAGCAGCTCTTTGCTGTGACTGCCTTCAGAGAAAGCTTGCACTGCACACTTGCTGTGGCAGGGCTTGAGCTCAGCTTTTCCTGTCAAGAGTACAGTAGGAGGGGAGGATTTTGTGTTAAAAGCACCTTGTCTGAGCTTCTGCTCTGGGCTCATGGCCTCACTGTGTCTATAAACAAAACTAGTGGACTTGCAGAGCCAAAAGGGACTGCCTGAAAACAAGGACATCATCCCTTTAGGGACTGGAGGGTGAATGTCTTCCCTGGAGATAGCCTGGCAGTGTTTCTGCTCTTCTAGTTCAAGCCTATGGTCACCAGGGATCATTTTCTATGCTAGAACATATCATTAAAGCAGCTAAGTGAATTGCTTAGCAGAGGTGGTTTTTGCTGAGATGGACCTGAATCCAAGTCCCTAAGCAATATTGTTCCACCTGCAGGTAAAAGGAAGTTTCTGATACTGTTGTAATAGATCTTTTAATCTTGGTTTTGTTTGGCAAGGTTGCAATGTTTGTTTTACCATGGTTTGTAAATTCCTGACGTATTGAACTGTGTACAGAGGTCTGTAGAGAGTGCAGAAACACTGGAATAAAAAGGGCATATCTAGACACTGGTGTCTACTGAGCCTGTTATTAAGAAGAAAGGGGCTTGGTTTGGGTTTTTCCCTTGCAGGCAGTGCCACATGTTAGTAGCAATGACCATTTATGAATAATCAGATTAATGGTTTGCTCTCTGGATGTGATTCCTTACTGGATGCTTCCATAGGCTGAAAGTAGGGTGATGAGGATGCCATAAGTGGTGTTAGGACACACTGGTAGCCTTAGAAATGTTTTGATTCCCATTGTGCATTTCTAACATACATGTAAATACATCACAAAATTGGGCCATTCTTCCCCAAACAGTCCTGGATAGTTGTAGAAAGAGCAATGTGGAAGAAACTAATCCTTTTGCCACTCTGAGGGGGTTTTCTGTTGAGAGCTGCATAGAGTATTTGGTGCTTTTTGAAGAGCTCTTGGAAGTATTTCCCTTGCAGATTGAATTTTGCTACCCAGCCATGACTAGAGCATCTTTAGCATCTGGTGAAACACTGGTGGTTGTTTTCAATCATGCTAAATAAAATGGAGGCAAGACTTAGGCTTGGTTAGGTGTACATTGATTAGTCACATTTGGCACTTTGGGGTCAGCTCCTGCTGATTCCTGAAGCTCAAGACCTTTTCTTTCTCATGTGTGTTCTAACTCACATTTTTCTGATGTAGCATTTTGGAGCAGAAGAAACTTCTGCCATGTAACTCTTCTTTGTGAAAAAAGTGCAATATAAATAAAGGGAGAGTTTGTTTTTTCTAAGGCTTCCATTTCTGAGCCATGGGGTAAGAAATGTGCAGTATTTTTGTGATGGTACAGGCTGGTAAAAAGCAGCTTAGTTAATCATGAGGTGACAAGTCTATGATGCCATCACATGCTCTAGGTACCTACCTGGGGAGGGGAAGGCAGCAGAAGGAATTTGGAGAAGTTTCTTTTGAGTATAAGCTAAGATTTAAACCTAACCTCATCATCTGGGATCTGTGTTTATTTCCAGAACTGCAGAATCATGGTCAGAGTCTGTATTTGTTTGGGTTTGTTTTTTTCATTTGGATCCCTGGAAACATTTCCCTTTCAGAGTTTTTATATCCTGTAGCTAATACAGAGAGGTCATCAGGGTATGTCTTGTTAAGAATAAATAAGTTCTGCCTTTTTGTGAGGATGTTGAGTGTTCTCTGTGTGACTGGAAATCCTGTGTGGTGTCATTTAACTCCTGAAGCTTAATACACTGATTACAGCTCCTGGGATATTCAGCTTTGCTTTTATCCTTCTGATTCCAAATTTTCCTAAATTATGAAAGGATGGAAAAATTATTTGGGGCTTACTTTGAGTTTTGATGTCAGATTTTCCTAGAAATGATCTTCAAGTGTGGTGGAGCTTTGGGGTTTGGATCCAATTTCTGCCCTGCCTTCTACCTCCTGACGTGGATGTGAAGCTGCTCAGGTTGGTACCTTGCTTTTGAAGGGATGTTTTCCTGAATCCAGCAGCTATGTCAATGTGTGTATTTAGTCCTACTTGGAAAAATAATGTGAGTTCCAGGTGTGGAAGGAAAGAACATTTTGAGGAACTTTTGTAACAGTTTTAACTGCATAAAAGAAGCAAGCAAGCAACAACAAAGCATGCAACAACAAAGCAAGCAACAGCTCTTAGAATGTCCCTGCATGGCATCTGCACTTCCTTAAGTTGTGTTTTAGGTTTAATTTGCTCTCTCCTGAGCTTCCTACACACCCATGCTCATTTTTACACCATAGCCATGGGCTACATAGCCTAAGTGCCTTTGCATCACCAAGATAAAATAGACGCTAGACAACAGGCTTTCTTTTAATGCTCTCTATTAACTTCCGGCAACCGAAATGTAGCTTTGGACGTTTTAAACATTTAGTGTTTTAAACGTAGAGGCATGATGTGCTTCTCGAATTGGAGTGATCCAGCTGCTCTGCAGCTCCTCAGGAAGCTGAGGGGCAGAGGAAGAGATCTCTCATGCCATAGCCCAGAAGCAGCTTCTCCTCCAGGGGCTGGTGAAGGCTTCAGCTACCCCACGGGCGAGCTGCGGGCCGAGATGGCTCCTACGTGAGGCGCTGCCCCGCGGGTCCTGTCCATTCTCTGCTCTGGGCCCTGCCCTCCCCTCACGGATCCTCTTCCCGCCCTCAGTGCGCGGAGAAGAGGCGGGAAGGGGTGTGGTGGAGGGAGAAGTGCCGGACGTGCGGCTCGCCGCGCGCCGTCTCCATAGCGACGGAGCCGTAAAGCGCGGCTGCGCGTGCCGCCTGGCCCCGTAACGGCACTTCCGGCCCGTGCGGCCTAGCGGCGGCGGTGCGAGCGGCGGAACCCCAGCCGCCGTTGTCTCGCAGCCATGGAGATGCCCCTGCCGCCCGACGGTGAGCGCGGAGAGGGGAGGGAGAGGAGGGAAGCGGGATGGCGGAGGAGGAGGAGGAGGAGGGGGGGCCGGCTGGGATCTGACGGCGCTGCCTCCCCACAGACCAGGAGCTGCGGAATGTCATCGACAAGCTGGCGCAGTTCGTGGCGCGGAACGGGCCCGAGTTCGAGAAGATGACGATGGAGAAGCAGAAGGAGAACCCCAAATTCTCCTTCCTCTTTGGAGGCGACTTCTACGGCTACTACAAGTACAAGCTGGCCCTGGAGCAGCAGCAGCGTGAGTGGGGCCCGCGGCTTGCTCGGGCTCGGTCCAGGGCCGCGGCGGGCTCTGCTCCTCTCCGCCCGCGGCCGTTGGTGCTCGGCCCTGGCTGCCGAAGCCACTTTTCTCCCTCCTGGCCACGCTCTGACCCGCCAGCGCTGCTTTACAGCCTCTCCCTGGCCTCTAAGCTCCAGGTGGTTGGCCGAGCCCTGCCCGAGGCTCTTCACTCACCCCCCGATTGCGGGTGTGGAGCTAGGCTGGGCAGCACCGCAGCTCCAGGCAGTGTGGTCAGACAGAGCCCAACACCTGGAGGGCCCTCAGGAATAGGGTGGTGCAAGGCACGAGCTCCAGAGCTTGTCTTGTGTTAGAATCACTCCTCTTGAAGCATGCAGGGAGTTTCTGACCCTTCTCTTCTGCACCATCCACCCCTAACCACACGGTTTTCATTCGGTGTTAAGCAGTTACACAAAGGGCGAGGGTCTGTTTTGGAACCAGCACCTTTTTCATGTGCATGCTGGTGCTAGGAGATGTCTCTGAGAGGCTTGCTTTAAAAGTTTACTTTGTCTGATAGTGTTGTGCAAGCAAAATCAAGACATCGAGGCTACTGCCCAGATCCAGCCACTGCCACAACCATCTCTGCCACCTGCTGCACCTATCCCAGCTCCTCAGGGCACTCCTTCTGTGGAGGAACTTATCCAGCAGAGCCAATGGAACCTACAGCAGCAGGAGCAGCATCTCCTTGCCATGAGACAGGTTGGTTTAAGAGAAGCACTCCCCTGGTTTATCCTAGCCTGCCAGTTGCTGTGGAGATGAGGAGGGAAAGGGGAGGGGAATGTTTCCTTCTGACTGGTGCTGGTGGCATCATTGCATGTTGGTGAGGAGAGGGAGTATTCCTTTGCTTGCTTTTGTTCTGTGGCAATTGCTGTCATCCCCTTAGAAGAGATGGATCTGATGTGCTAGCAAGGTTGATCTGTGATGAAAAGAGTTTATTTACTATGTGAAAAACGCTGTTGGTTTGCAGAGTGCTGACTGCATTAATCTTTGTTTAATACTGCAGGTTGCTGGGAACTGCAAGACATTCCAGCTTGTAGTGGTGCAAGCTGGATTCTGATGAGGGGTGGGAGGGAGTTGCATGCTTTGAGCTAGTTGGGTTTTGGTTTTGTCAAGGGTTAGGATTGACCACTGAAGCAGTGACAGAGACTCTTGGTTAATGCCTCTCCCTTCCCAAAGGGGAAGAGAAAGGAAATAAGGGAGAGAGACTTCTGCTTGGAAAAGAAAACTAAAATTGCTTTAGTGACAATAATACCAATAAAATGAACTACATATATAGACAAAACCAATATTGAACCCAACCTCCTGATGGCAATTAGTCACTGTCACCACTGACGCTGTGGCAGGCACCAGGGAAGTCCCAGACTGGACTCAGTGGCAGATGGGAATGGGATTCTTGAGGTGGATTCTGGAACTGGATTCAGGAACACCCAGACAGGGATCAAAGGCAGAAGGGACAGGGTTTTCCTCAGGCACTGGCCAGTGAAGTAGAGGCTTGACCTTCATGATCCCTTTGCTTTCTACTAAATATGCCATCCATGGGCTGGAATCCTTTGTTGGTCAGTTTAGGGTCACCTCTCCTGCAGGTACCACCTCTGACTTCCTGGACTTTTCCTGAAGAATGGGAAGAGACTTTTCATCTCAAAACCAAATAACTGAAACATTTATATGTAGTCACATTGCTTGTAAAAGGGCTTGGTCTTTGAGATAGCTCCTTATGGCTGAGAGGACATGGATTCAGCTGCTTTGTTCTTCAAAAGAACATGGTGTATAACATAAATTTGGGGTTTTTTCTTCTTCTTTTATCCAGGAACAAGTCACTTCAGCAGTAGCCCTTGGAATTGAGCAACAAATGCAAAAGGTTTTGGAGGAAACCCAGTTAGATATGAATGAATTCGACAACTTGTTGCAGCCAATAATTGACACTTGTACCAAAGATGCAATCTCAGTAAGTGAGCTGAATCTGAGCAGTAGTTTGCTGGTGGTGTGGCTTAAGGAGCATTTGAACATTGAGGTTGTCTGTGTAGCTTTCTGCTTGTATTGTGTGGGAGGTGAGGGGGGAGCTGGGCACGGAAAGCTTCCCTCCTTGCAGTTCTTTCAGAGTTCTAGGAAATGCTTGGGATAGGAAGGCATGAGACTGATCTAAAGTGTTTGAAATGTGCTTTCCTAAGGCTGGCAAGAACTGGATGTTCAGCAATGCCAAATCTCCTGCTCACTGTGAGCTGATGGCTGGGCACCTGCGGAACCGAATCACGGCAGAAGGAGCTCACTTTGAGCTTCGCTTGCACCTCATCTACCTGATCAATGATGTTCTGCATCACTGGTAAGGCTTCAAGGAGGGCTTGAACTTTGCTTTGAGTCCCTGGGTGTCTCTCTCCATGAGGTACATTGTTAGTTTGGCCAGTCACTTTTAACAGATTCATTATTTGTAGCAGCTGTCTGAAGATATCCAAAGCTGGCACAAAGATCAAGTGGGTTAATAATCCACTTCAGCTTTTACCTACTTGGTGGGGTTTTTTCCCTCCAAAAAAAGTCTTTTAGTAAAAATAGAAAGGAGAGAACTCTATATTATCAATCCACTACTTTTAGTATAGCAGAAGTTGGGATAAATAAACCATTCCAGTGCAGTGAGTGACTCTTGCTATTCCTTCCCTGAAGCCAGCGGAAGCAGGCACGAGATCTTCTGGCTGCTCTGCAGAAGGTGGTTGTGCCTATTTATTGTACCAGTTTTCTAGCAGTGGAGGAGGACAAGCAGCAGAAGATTGCCAGAGTGAGTATCTGGGTTTGGTTGGACTGTGTGCTTTGCTTTGTCACCTTAGTGCTAGGCAAATTCCCAGCACTGAGGATGGAAGAGGATCTCTGAGCCTTTCTAGTGTGATTGTCTTCCTGAAGTCTGTTACAATGTGTGCTTTAATTCATGTTTAAACTACCACTTAAAAGCACCTAGGCTTTATTTCAGAGCTAGGCTGAATCTTCAGTGGTTCAAAGACAAGAGCTGAAATCCTATCCTAGCTCTTTTGACAAAACTAGAGAGATAAAAATGCTGTGCCTCAGTTTTTCTTGTATTGTTCATCACTTCTAAACACTTTTCACTCTTGAATTTCTGCAGCTTCTTCAACTATGGGAGAAAAATGGGTACTTTGATGAGTCAATTATTCAGCAGTTACAGAGCCCAGCTCTTGGACTTGGCCAGTATCAGGTTAGCCACAAAAGAAAAGTAACAGTTTTTTCTTCTTGATGGAAGTCATTTGAATACAAATTTAGGAAATGTGTTCCCTTTCTGAAAGATAAATATTAGTCCCCTTCCCCCTTGAAGATGTTTGCAAGGAATTATGAGAACAATGTAAAGCATAACCTTGTTATTTCAAGCATTCAGTAATCCAGCTGCTGTTAGGATCACAGGAAATCTGTTTGCCTTTGTAATTGCTGCAGCCATGTACATATTTGACTTTGTTTGGTAAAAAGGAAACCAAAGAACCCTTAGCTTTAAATTGGATACACTCTAAGCATGAAAACTGTGGCAGCAGGAACTACTCAGTTTTACATAAATAATGAATGCTGTTGGTTTTAGCTGTATTTGAGAGCTGGGCATTAATAGACCGTGGATTCCAGCCTTCCATGGCTGGGTTGTCCTGCCAGCAGCAGCTCCTGCCTCCTCAGGTGTTGCAGAGAGCAGCAGAGGAGCTTGTGAAGGAGCAGAACAGGCTAAGTGTGTGAGGTACAGTGTTAACTTGTTGTTGTGATCTCCTTTTCTCAGGCAAACTTGATCACTGAGTATGCAACAGTAGTGCAGCCTGTGCAAGTAGCCTTCCAGCAGCAGATCCAGAACCTGAAAACACAACATGAAGAGTTTGTCAACAGTTTAACCCAGCAGCAACAGCAACAAATCCAAATCCCACCACTGGAGAACGAGGTGAAATCCACACCTCCCCCTCAAGCCCCCACAGCTCCACCAGCCTCAGCTCCACCATCTGCTCCAGTGACACAAGCAGGTGCTCATCTGTTCTGGGGATCTGGGTGGCAAGCAGGGGGTGGCAACACTGGCACATTGATTGTGGTTTGCTCCTTTTTTTAGTGGTGAGGTACTGTGCTGTGCTGGTTTGGTTCAGGTAAAAGCCTGAAACTCTTTGGAAGCTTGCAGCTGGTGCAGTCTGCTGCTTGAGTATCAAAATAACCAAAGAGGCAAATGTTAGATGGGTCAGAAATCCTCAATCCCACTAAGAGATTCCTGCAGAATTTCAGGCGAAGCCTGGTGTTTTATTAACTGTGTTGACCTGGATGCTTATCGTAGTCTCCAATTGTTTCAGATGATGGGAAATCTCAGCTGCCTTTAGCTGGTTCTACAGAGTATGACACAACAGGGTCTGGAGTGCAGGATCCTGCCTCTGGACCACGTGGTCCTGGATCTCATGATCAGATTCCTCCCAACAAACCACCCTGGTTTGACCAACCTCACCCTGTTGCACCATGGGGTCAACAGCAGGTAAGAGAGCTCTGAAACAAGATGTAGAGGGAGGTGGAGGTTCAGAAGGAGCATCTTGGTTGGGGGAATGTGCTGAAAAGCTGTCAGAGTTACACATCCAGGTGCAAATGCCAAGCTTTCTCATTCTGAGCCTGCTTAAAGGCAAAGCATAAGTTGTATTTTAGTTTGTCAACCATCACACTTCCCCTGTGAGCAAGCAGAACAAGAAGTGCTGTTTTGTGTCTTGAGCTGTTTGGTTAAAGTCTTATGAGGAGCAGCTGAGGGAACTGGGGTTGGAGAAGAGGAGGCTCAGGGGAGACTTTATCTATCTCTGCAACTCCCTGAAAGGAGGTTGGCCCCAGGAGGGGTTGGTCTCTTCTCCTGGGTTAACAGTGGTTGGACAAGAGGAGATAGCCTCAAGTGGCACCAGGGGAGGTTTAGATTGGATGTCAGGAGGAATTTCTTCCCTGAAAGGGTTGTCAAGTCTTGGCCCAGGCTGCCCCGGGAGGTGCTGGAGTCACCAACCCTGGAGGGGTTTAAAAAACATCTAGATGTGGTACTTAGGGACATGGGGATGATATGCAGATAGATGATTGGACTTGATGATCTTAGAGGTCTCTTCCAACCATAATGATTCTGTGCTCCTCCTCTTTTCTCTGAAGCTGTCTATGGAAAGTGCTTTGTGCATGCTGCTAGCAGACTCTGTATTTATTTTATAAAGGCAGATGATCTTTATTGCATTCATTATTTCTCTAGCCCAACAACCAAGCTTCTTTTCTTCTCCCCAGGGCCCTCCTCACTGTCCCCCCTGGAACAACAACCACGAAGGCATGTGGAACGAGCAGCGTGACCAAGGCTGGAACAACCAGCGTGAGACTCCTTGGAACAACCAACCAGATCCTTCCTGGAACAACCAGTTTGAAGCTCCATGGAACAACCAACACGAGCAACCTCCATGGGGTGGGGGTCAAAGGGAACCTCCCTTTCGAATGCAGAGGCCACCTCACTTCCGAGGCCCATTCCCTCCACATCAGCAACATCCCCAATTCAACCAGCCCCCGCATCCGCATAACTTCAACCGCTTCCCACCTCGCTTCATGCAGGAGGACTTCCCACCTCGCCACCCCTTTGAAAGGCCTCCTTATCCTCATCGCTTTGATTATCCCCAGGGGGATTTTCCTCAAGGTAAAGTCTGCCCCAGGCCAGCTTTTCTTAACCCTTACAGTGCTGATTGCCCTTGCAAAAAATCATGTTGTGCTTTGGGGGTGACAGCTTGTTCTTGGTGGACATGCAGGGAGGTTCTTCTTCCCCTCTGCTCTGCCCTGGGGAGGCTACAGCTGGAGTGTTGTGTTCAGTTCTGGTCCCTCCTGTTTTAAGAGGGATAGGGAACTTAGAATCCTAGAATCCTAGACTGGTTTGGGTTGGAAGGGACCTCTGGAGCTCATCTAGTCCAACCCCCCTGCAGTGGNGCCTGGGGGGGAAGCTTATCAATGCTTATCAGTCCTTCAAGGGTGGGGGTCAGGAGGCTGGGGCCAGGCTTTGTTCTGTGGTGCCTAGGGACAGGGCTAGAGGCAATGGGCACAAACTAGCACCCAGCAAATTGCATCTGAACATGAGGAGGAACTTCTTTCCTTTGAGGGTGGTGGGGCACTGACCCAGGGTGCCCAGGGAGGTGCTGGAGTCTCCATCTCTGGAGACATTCCAAACCCACCTGGACACATCCTGTGCAAGCTGCTCTAGGCTCTCCTGCTCTGGCAGGGGATGTTGGACTAGATGATCTCCAGAGGTCCCTTCCAACCTCTAACACTCTGTGATTCTGTGACTGGTCATGGTTTTTCCTGAGAAATGTTGAGTTTTGGGGGGAGTTGGGAAGAAATTCTAATCCCAACTTTTGTCAGCATCTCTGCAGCATCCCTGGTGTGCCTGTTACACTTGAAAAATAGGAAGCTTAAAGGTGAAAAGAAGCATTTGCTTGTAGATTTGATCTCCTGCACATCAGACCAGGGCTCTTCAGCTGTGCCCTCCCCAGATGGAGGAATTCAGGCTGGAAGTTTTTGTTCTTGTGCATACATCCATCCATGCCCTTCTTTTCTCTTTATTTTTACTGAGAAGCTCTCTAATCATCTGTCTTAATGTTGTGTGGCATGGTGGTGTCTGGTGAAATGATCCTTGCCCTCACTTCTCCCTTCCTGTTTGGAACACTGGGATGTCACAGTTGGAGGCAATGCACTGCTTGCCTGGCCTTTGTGGCTCAGGTTTGGCTGCTGGCTCCCTCCCTGGTGTAATTCTACCCTGATGGAGTTTGCTATTTCACATGCAGAAGTTCTGGATTATTCCAGAAGAATCCTATCAGTGGAAAGTCCAAAGATCACTGTGGTTCTGCATGACAAACCACTTAAAAGAGCAATGATGTTGCTATGTAGGAGTTGCTATTTTCAGCTGGCAAGATCCACAAGTCCAAAAAACACTGAAAACCAATGAATTAGAGCTTATATATTTAGGAGTGTGATTAACTTCTCCAGTAGAGATTGTTCTGTTCTTTTTATTCTTTGGTTTGGGGCTTTGTTTGTGGTAGGGAGTAAGGAGCAGAGCTTTGCTTGTCCTGGGGGAATGAAGGTTCAAGCTCAGAAAAAGATGGTCTTGGTTTGGATTGCAGTGGTGATCCAGAACATCTGTTGTTCCCTGGAAAGTTGTTGGAGGAGATGATCTGCAGAAGCAGAGGGATAAAATCAGGGCTGTGGGGAAGCAGTGACAGCAGAGACTGTGCTCAGGTTCTGAGGAAGATGAGGCTGAAGGTTGGGCAGTGGCTCTAATGACTTTTCCTGGGAAAACTGATGATCCTGCTGCAGAAGTTGTTGATTTTTCAGTGTTGCATTTCTCTCTGTGTAGTACAAAGAGCTCTGCAGGGTATCCTGGTGTTGATAGCCCATGCTTTGTCCATCAGGGCTTGGATGGATGGCATTCACTGCTCTCTTTTGCCTCCTCTTGAAACGCCTCTTTAAACAAAGTATTTTCTTGTCACCTCCTCATGTGAGTTAATTCCTGCCATGTCTATTTCTTTCTATGTGATGATTGATTTGGCATAGAGGCAGAACTAACTACAGGTCCCTTGCCAAGCCATGATTGTGGATTTAGGCTTCAGAAATAGATCCCCTCAGGAGCTGCCCTGCTTCCTGTGAAACCTTTTGTTCTTGAACATGTCTTGTGCTCTTTGACCACAGCATGTCCCAAAATAAGCAGTGACTTAGGGTTATCCTGTTGTCTTGAGAGCAGTTGCTGTGGCCAGGGAGGGAGATACACTGCAAGATACTCCTGATTGTGGACCTGTAGCCAGCTTCTAGTTCCTCAGTTCTGTTGCTTTTCTGGATTTACAAGGCTCTGGGTGCCAAGATTGCTTCTTAGGTTTGCTTCCTTTTCTCTAGAGCTAAATAAAACCTTTTAACCCTCCCACTCTGCAGAAATTGGACCTCCTCATCATCACCCTGGTCACAGATTGCCTCATCCTGGAATCAGTGAGCATCCTCCCTGGGGAGGGCCCCAGCACCCTGATTTTGGGCCTCCTCCACATGGCTTTAACGGGCAACCTCCTCACATGCGGCGGCAAGGACCCCCCCACATGAACCATGATGACCCCAGCCTGGTGCCAAATGTCCCCTACTTCGATCTCCCTGCTGGGCTGATGGCTCCCCTTGTAAAAGTAAGTGCTTGCAAAGGGCCAGAGAGCAAAAGCTGGTGCTCAGTAATAGTTTTAACACAGGCATTTAGCAGCTCACATCATGCAAGCCAGCAAGCATCAGCCAGAGTTGGTTTAGGATATAGAAGGGCAGGAGTAGGGGGAGAAGGGAATAGGAATGGTAACATTTGCAAGTGTTGTGTCCTGATGAAACCCATTTGGGCCTTTACAAAAGAGAAAACCACAGTGATTTAGAAAATAGAAACCCCCCCAGTGGTTTTTCAGATGGCCAGAGGGACCTTGCAGTTCTCACATGGCCACTGTGCACTAGTTCTTGGTGTTCAGAGCTCTTCCTTACAAGGATGTTCTGCAACACTAATGTTATATGTACAAAGAATGACAGAGAACAGGAAATGTGCCTGTTTGGGATATAGACATCTATGATGAACAGATAAGTCTCTTCTAACTCGATGGTACTTACATCCAATAATGAAATGTGAGGTCCCTACACAGTTAAATATACTTCTCTCTTCATGCCACATGCCACAGATGTGATTTGTTTTCTTTCTGGCAGCTTGAAGATCATGAGTATAAACCTTTAGACCCTAAAGATATTCGTCTTCCACCCCCAATGCCCCCCAGTGAGAGACTGCTGGCTGCTGTTGAGGCATTTTATAGCCCACCATCTCATGACAGGCCTAGAAACAGGTAAGAGGAAGTAGAACTGCCAATATGGTAAGGAAAATGCACTGAGAAGCTGTCTCAAACCACAGAGTGCCTCTCTTTCCTTGTCTCTGTCTCTCTTCCTTCACCTATGTCTTGATTCTTCTAATGCTGCAATGAGCGCTCTTGTGATTGAAGCTGCACACACTGCTTGATCTTACACTCAGATCTATGAGACCTTTTTGCCCAGGCCCTTTGTTCCCTACAAGATCTAGTGGAAATCTCCCTTGGTCAAAGTTGATCTTTACAGCTGTTGGTTCTGTGTGTGGTTGATTTGTTGCAGTGAAGGCTGGGAGCAGAATGGACTCTACGAGTTCTTCAGAGCTAAAATGAGAGCCAGGCGGAGGAAAGGTCAGGAGAAGAGGAACAGGTGAGAGATCCTGGCTGCTGCCTTCTGCTGCATGCTGCTTGTTTGGAGTGTGCTAGACCCATAAGTGACACTCTCAGACCCTGGAACAGGTTGCCCAGAGAGGTGGTGGCAGCCCCAGCCCTGGCAGTGTTGCAGGCCAGGCTGGCTGGGGCTGGGAGCAAGCTGCTCTAGTGCCAGGTGTCCCTGCCCATGGCAGGCACAGGGCTTGGGGCTAGAGGACCTTGCAGGTCCCTTACAACCCTGCCAATTCTATAAGTCATGCTCTCGGCCCCGTAAGTGACTCCTCTGACCCATAAGTGGCTTCTCAGCCCCATAAGTGAACCTCCAGAGCCCCAAGGGACACTCTTAGACCCAGGGCTAAATGCAGAGGGCAAGTCTGTTGAGCAGCAGGCTGCTGGAATAACTGAATTTCAATATGCTGGAATGTCTTTCATCTGCAGAACAGAGTTTTAGCCACGCTCCAGTTTCCAAGGCTTGCACAAATGCAGTGCCTGTGTGTGCCATGGATTTGGTCAGCAGTGTTATCTATGGGTGTTGTGCTTCTGCCAGGGGTCTCAGGAGGGTTTCTGTGTTCTGCCCCATGCAGTGGACCCTCTCGCTCCCGCAGCCGCTCCAAGAGCCGAGGGCGCTCCTCCTCCCGCTCCAACTCACGCTCTTCCAAGTCCTCTGGCTCCTACTCGAGGTCGCGCTCTCGCTCCTGCTCGCGCTCCCGATCCTACTCACGCTCCCAGTCCAGGTAGAGTGCAATGGATGAGTTTTAATAAGGCCAAATGTCAGGTCTTGCATCTTGGTCCCAACAACCCCCGACAGTGCTCCAGGCTTGGGGAGGAGTGGCTGGAGAGTTGCCCAGCAGAGAAGGAGCTGGGAGTGTTGATTGACAGCCAACTGAACATGAGCCAGCAGTGTGCCCAGGTGGCCAAGAAGGCCAAAGGCATCCTGGCTTGTATCAGGAATAGTGTGGCCAGCAGGAACAGGGAGGTGATCTTGCCCCTGGACTTGGTGCTGGTGAGGCCACACCTTGAATCCTGTGTGCAATTTTGGGCCCTGGAGTATGGGGAGGACATGGAGGTGCTGGAGAGGGTGCAGAGAAGGGCAACTAGGCTGAGCAGGGGTCTGGAGAACAGGCCTGATGAGGAGAGGCTCAGGGAGCTTGGGGCTGTTTAGCCTGGAGAAGAGGAGGCTGAGACCTTCTTGCTCTCTTCAACTACCCAAGAGGAGGTTGTAGAGGGGCAGGTGTTGGCCTCTTCTCCCTTGTAACTAGCAATAGGACTAGAGGGAATGGGTTCAAGTTGTGCCAGGGCAGGTTTTGATTAGATATTAGGAACAATCTCTTCACCAAAAGAGTGGTATTGGAATAGGCTGCCCAGGGAGGTGGTGGAGTCCCCATCCCTGGAGGGGTTCAAACAATGGGTAGATATGGCACTGCAGTGGATGGTTTAGGGATAACAGTAGTGTAGGGCTGTTAGACTTGATGATCTTGAAGGTCCTTTCCAACTGTGATGATTGCTGGGAACTGGGAGGGGAATGAGGAGTCCTGGCTGCTGCTGTGGTAACCTATGTCCTTGATGCTCTCCTGTGCTGTCCCTCTGCAGGAGCAGGAGCAGGTCTCGCTCTTCTCACAGCCGCTCCCGGTCCCGCTCCCGCTCGCGATCCAAGTCCTACTCGCCAGGAAGGCGACGCCGCTCCCGCTCCCGCAGCCCCACTCCTCCGTAAGCTGCTCTTTGCTTTGGGCCTGGTGGTTGGGAGAAATCTGCTCATCAGCTGGGCATCGTGAGCATTGCAACAAACAGAAAAGAAGATGGAAGGCAGACGTAGAAAGGATTGATATGCTGCATGTGTTTGCAGAGAGAATATTACTCTGTGGCGGTGGCTTTTTGGTAGAACCAAACACTGTGCAGCTCTGGAGGATTTACTCTTTCCAAGGAAGCAAGAGGAGTCCTCCAAGTTGGAGAAGAGAAGGCTCTGAGACCTTCTTGTGGCCTTCCAGGATCTGCAGGGGCTACAAGAGGGCTGGGGAAGGACTTCTTAGGATGTCAGCCAGTGCTAGGACTACGGGGAATGGACACAAGCTTGATGAGGGGAGATTTAGGTTGAATATTAGGAAGAAGTTGTTCCCCAGGAGGGTGCTGAGCCACTGTGCCAGGTTGCCCAGAGAGGTGGTGGCAGCCCCAGCCCTGGCAGTGTTGCAGGCCAGGCTGGCTGGGGCTGGGAGCAAGCTGCTCTAGTGCCAGGTGTCCCTGCCCATGGCAGGCACAGGGCTTGGGGCTAGAGGAGCTTGCAGGTCCCTTCCAACCCTGATGATTCTATGATTCTAAGTTCCCTCTCTTAGGGAGCCATAGTGTTTGGTTTCCCTTGTACTGAGAAGCAGGTAGAGTGTTTTTGGCACCTTTATAACTCCATAGTCTAATAGCTTTATAAAGGATTATCTCAGTAGAGCAGGTGGGATTACATTGGGTGTTAATGTCTAACAGAATATAAATGAGTTTGCTTTGTGTCAGAACAGGATCACTTCTTAATTTGTTCTTTCTATTCCCTTAGTTCTTCTGCTGGCTTGGGCTCCAGTTCTGGGCCTCCTATACCAGAATCAAGACTTGGAGAAGAAAACAAAGGCCATCAAATGCTAGTGAAAATGGGTAAGGTGCTGTTCTGGAATCTCCCTTAGGCCAGGAAACAAAATCATGCACCAAACTCCTATGTAAAATTGATTAATCCATGTTCATAAGTAATCATCACATGGTATTCCAAGGTCAGTGTAAGGGTATTCAGAGGTGTAAGTGTATAGAACATAGAGCAGTGCTGGTATTTGCATTTCTGGGAAGGATATGGAAGACAGGGACATGAGTTTGGCACCAAACAGAACTTCCCTCCCCAAGGTGTTTGATGTCCCTGCAGTGTAACCCATCAGGCTTGGACAGGCTGGGCTTGTGCTCTCTTGTGCTTGTGCCCCTTGCCCTCTGAGAAGATTTTCGGGCTGTTGCTGATGTAGGAGTTACAGGATTGCAATCTCGTGTTGTCCTGCAGGATGGAGCGGATCTGGGGGATTGGGAGCCAAGGAACAAGGCATTCAGGATCCAATTAAAGGAGGAGACATCAGAGACAAATGGGATCAGTACAAGGGAGTGGGAGTAGCCTTGGATGACCCTTACGAGAACTACCGGAGAAACAAAAGTTACTCGTTCATCGCCCGCATGAAGGCCAGGGATGAATGTAAGTGACTTCTGAGCACTTCACAACCCTCTGCACACTTGAGAGGGATTTGTGTCCTCTTTACTGTAGATTGTAAACCCAAATCAAATGACTAGTAACTCTTAATTCTTCCTAATGTAATGGATGTGATAAAACAGGTAAGTAGGTGTTTGCTCTGCTAGCACAGCATCTTCCCCTCTGGAAGAGCTGTGCTCTATTCTGATGTCTGACACAGTAATGAAGGAGCCTGTTGTGGGTCAGCAACTTCTAGCTGTAATACCAAGAGCCTGCAGCTTTGAATCCTAGAATGTTACCCTCCAAAAGCTAGGAGTGATCCCAGAGATAGCAGAGGGAGTCACAGCACATTCCAGGGCTGGCTGGAGTGAAGTTAAACCAAGCTTACTGCCTGGCCCTGTCTAGCTCTGAGTTTCCTACAGTTAGCTCCATGTTCTGTCCAAGCCAGAACTGGTACTAGACTGAGTGTAGTGCAGGAAGAGTGGAGGTGAGGCCCTGGCCCAGGCTGCCCCAGGCAATGGTGGAGTCACAGTCCCTGAAAGTGTTTAAAAAAAGCATTTAAGTGTGGTGCTGAGGGACATGGCTTAGTGGCATGGTGGTGTTGGGTCGATGGTTGGACTTGATGATCTAAGAGGTCTTTTCCAACCTTAATGATTCCATGAGGTGCTTCTTCAGAGAGGAAGATAATTACACAAATGCTGGATTTTTGCAGAGAGTCTCTGTTCCATAAAACAACTACACTTGCCAATGACTAAAAGGAAAATAATTGGCATGCTGAATGAAAAGTCACTGCCTCTGGCCACAGTAGATCTGTGGAATGAAATGGGTTCAAAACCAGCCCAAAAAGCTAAAATTCCATATAAATAGAGAGTCCTCATTCCATGAAACCTTTTGGACAGTGCAGGTAACTGCAGCATGTGTAAGCAACTCTTTTCCCTATTGTTTCAGTGAAGCGTGAAACACAAGACCCTCCACCACCCGAGTAACTCTCTGAAGAAAGCAAAGCTGTCTTGCATCTGCTACAAAACTTTAACCCTGTAGCAATCTGGATTAAAGTCTGCAGGAAAAGGGACAAGGGAATTGACTTTTAAAAACTCTGGTGAAAAATGGAAAGAGCTATGACATGTGCTTGCACACTCGTTGTTTCAGAGAGGCCAATGGTTACTGTGACATGTCTAGCAAGTTTAAAGCATTTCCATTCATTTTGCTAAATTGAAGTAGTTACCCATTTTCTACTAGAATTAGAGCCCAGCCAAGCTCTCCCTGGTGCAGGATTGTGGTTTGCTTCTTTCCTGTGGCATACAGAGGTTGTCTGCTGTGGTTGTTGTGTTCTCTAGTCCTGTAATGTATGTTTATTTCTCTCAAAAGGTTAATTCTATTTGAAGTGGAGGGGTGCTGCCTTGGGATCAAGTCAGACTGATGCCGAGCAGTGTATCCTAATGTCTAAAAGGGGAAAATGAAGCATCTAGTTCCAGGACAGGTAACCTAGGAGCACTGTGGGAGCTTGTTAGAACCTACCACCCAACTTTAAGAGCCCTCCACACCAGCTGCTGCAGTCACCTCTCTGGCCAGGACCCGAGGGTTCCCTGCTCTAGGGATGCTCAACGCTTTGTAACCGAAGACATTCTTTAAGCCTTTTCTATTTTTGTATATACCCTGGAATAAAAGCTTCATTAGCTCAATAGAAGAGAATCCATTTGCTCTGCTCTGCAGGTTTCTAACAGTGAAATATTCTTGGAAACTTCATCTAAATGAGAAAAGCCAAACCAAACACCACAACCCTTTTTGTAACTGTTTCCAGAGCTCACCAGCTAAAGATGTTAGGCTCCTTGCACTGCATTCCACTCCAGAGGTCTGCCTGCTGCTTCCCTCTGCCAGAGTTGGTCCTTTGTATAGCAGAAAACCCTCTGAAAGTCCTTCAGTTAATATGGTGAACTCTCAGTTTTGTTCTAGAGCTACTGTAGTTGTGGAACTGTACCTGTCTGTGAATCAGCATACACCACCTGGATGTTACCAACTTGTGAAGTTTGTTGTTTTGCCTTCCAATAAACACTTTTTTTTTTTTTTTAATAAAAATGAAGTAGTGGCTCCTTCTTGGGGAGTAAATGGAGTCCTGGCTGGTGCTTAGGAGCCTTCCTCAGGTTGAATTCATCTTAACTTCATCTGTGTTTGGTTGTGTAGTGATCTGACCACAATAATTCCACATAAATACTATTTAAACAAGGCCCTGAAGTCAGGCCATGCTATTGTTCTACTGTGATCACACTCCTGGGCTGCTGCAGGACAGACTTTGGCTTCTAGCATGATCAGAGATGTGATCACAGATCACACAATCAACATGACAAATGGGACCACACTCCCTTTAGAGGGGAGAGGGTTCTTGGTTTCTGACAAGAGGCTGGCTGAAGGCTCCTGATTGCCACAGATCATGTACAGCAGTAAAAAAAACCCTCAGGTTCAGAAAAATCAATCCTGTATGATAAGATACACAGTAGTTAGGCCAAATCCTCCCAGTACCTGCAGTTTGGGTTTCCTCCTCCAGCTTCAGAGCTGTGGATGGAAATGTTACTGAAATGCAGAGTCAAAGCAGCTTTTCTTCCTCTGCTCTCTGGATTTCCTTAAGTGCTTCCTTGATTGTTAGAGGTGGGGACTTGTGCCTCTTGATATACTGCAAAACAAATAGAGATACATATTTCTTTAGTATTATGTGGAGAAATACTGCCAAGTATTTAATAAATACATCTCCATGTCAAGACAGCTACACTTCTCTATACTAGCCACAGAAACTTCTGAGCACAGTTAAGTGCTCCAGCAGAAAGCTTGTTCTGTCCAAACTGTGACCTCCAGGAAGACTTTAGGCTTTATCTCTATAACCTCCTAACTTGTTATTAATGTGGACATGAGCATCACAGTATTATCCTATGAAGTAATTTATTCAATAATTTGAATTTAATGCACAATATGCAAAGACAAATCTGTTTGCTGCAACAACAGAAGTGTTTAAAGATGTATCTCCAGGCTGCTGTCTAGCCAAATACCTCTTTAGCCTCTTCCAGGGTATGGTAGTGGAACTTCTCATTTTCTAATGACTCCACAAGGGACAAGTGAAGGTGCTGAATGTTCTCTACAAACTGCTGAGTCAACATCAGGTGCTGCTTCAACATGGCATTTAAAACCAGAACTGAGGGGTTGTATGCTGTCAGGGCTGCAAGAAACAGAGAAGAAATACTTCAGGGAGACATCAGGGTCAGACAGTGAGTGCTAAACAACCCAAGCAGAGGTTAGATGCATGAAATGTGGTAAAAGAGAACAGAAAAGCATGTTTCTTACTACCTTCTACTGCATCCATGCTGATGACGTGACTGGCAATAGGCACTGGATCAACATAACTGTTTCCTACAGATGGGTCAAGCACTGCAGAGGTGTTTGCTGTGAAGGGGATAAGAGTTACTGGGTTTAGAACTCAGTTCAGTTGCTGCAGAACCACTGCAGAGCCTAACAGGGAATTCTCTAGCTAGGCTAACAGAAAAGAGAAGCATGAGGAATTGCCTGACTGGGGCAACACCTCAGGAACTTACTCTTTGGCCAACAGTAGGTGTGGGGAGGATCCACTGTCTGAACTGCAGCTTCTCTGACAGCTCCTCTGTGCACCTGGTCATGCTGCTCTCTGCTCAGGGGAGGTGAGGAAGCTGAAGGTGGGTGTTTTCTGGAATAGATGCAGCTCTCAGAATGCTCCTCTGATACTTCTGATAGGGATTCTCTGTCCCTTGCAGACAGAGAGCTTTCAAAGTCTTCAGAATATTCTGAATTAACAGTTCTCTCTTCATGATCAGGGTTATCCTGCTTGTCTCCATCTGCAGAAACTCCACTTAAATGCTCAGAGATTTCAGCCTCATTCACAGTATTTTCAATATCCCTTTCAGAAGCATCATTCAGACCAGTGACTGCCTTTGTCTTTTTAAGAGAAGTTTCATCTTTTCCCACCAGGAATGTATCTTTCTTTGGGCTTCTCTTTGATTCTTGAGGAATTTGAATGTCTGGCCCCTGTAAAACCAAACAGCTGCTTGTTAGGAGAATGAACAAAATATAACCTAGAATATGCCTCATTATTCTGCACCTCTCCTGCTGCATCACTGAGGCAGCTACTACTTCATTAGGAAACAAGAGATGCTGCTCTTCTGCATCACCTTGCAAACTGTGTCATGCTGTCACAATTAGTAAGATAATGCAGACACAAAAAACCCCAAACCCCACATTTGGTTAGGTTTGAGCAGACTATCACATTCTGATCTTGCAGCTAGTGAGCTGTGTGCCCCACAGAGAGCCTGAGTGGAACAGAAGTGTTTCTTTCAGCATATCCACCCTCCACCAGCAAAGGTAGAATGCAAACAGCTGCTAAGAGACAATCTTCACTTACTTCCTGCTCTAATTCTGCTGCCTCACTGGTGACACTTGGTGCCAAATCATCAAGGCTCAGGATGTTCAGCCTGAAGTCTGCAATCAAATCATGTATTGGCATGAGAACGTGCATGAATATTACAGGACAATTTCTCTTAAGGAAGAAAAGTGGGGGGAAAAAAAACCCAATTAGTACTAGATTCCTTACAGTGTAATAGTGCAAAGTGGTAGCAGTTAATCACACTGAATATTTAGGGTGACAGCAGCTCTGTCTGTTGCCTGTTGGTGGATCTGCTAACCCCAAGCAGTTCAGGAGGTTCTTGCTGCCACTCCTTCATTTACACTTCTCACTCAGAGCCATTTCTGCATTGTCCCAATGATACATGAAAACTATTCTAGAGATGAAAACTCATTGTTTGAACATCAGCATTGTCAGCCAGGGAAGCAGCATTAAACTGAACCCATGCAATCCAAAGCCAAGAAAAACAGAAAGGTATTACACTAGCAACAAGAAACAGCAAGAGAATTCCTTGGTTTATGGAAAATGACACCAGTGACTCCTTTCAAAATGACTATTTGCCAATCTATTAGTAAATTTATCAGGGGATTAACACAATTCATGCCAAGGTTACTCAGACAATGTTTTGGAACTAACTTACCATTTGAGCTGCTGCTAACTGAATCTTCTGCATCAGCTCCTTGGGAAAATAATTCATCTAATGATTTTATTTCACTCCTGTCACTTTCAAGGGACATCTGGCTTTGCTTGATGTTGCCTGTTGTGGGTAGAGTAATCTTTACAGTACTGTCTCTCACAGAAGATGGTGACTGAGCTCTCTTATGCTGTACTGCCAGGTTTCTGCTGGCTGCTGAAGGTGTTGGGGAATTCACTCCACCAAAACCATTCTTCTCTGGGTCTTTGTTATAAGAAGAAGCAGCTTTAGATACCTTTGTTGGTGACCTTGCCTTCTGAGCTGGAGGAGGCATTCCTGAGGGAACTGGAGTCTTACTCTTTGGAAGCACATGAAAGAAAGATTTGTGTGTTACTTCATTTTTTATCTATAGGTCACTAAAAAGGAAAACAAATTCTAATGGGTAAAACCATTTTAAAATGTGAACTGGCATTAAATCCTATCCTGGGCAAGCCACAAATGCAAAGTTACAACTTTGTTTCTAGTGCTATCTAAATACAAAGTGACCTACAAATTTAACACCATCTCATAAAAGTGTAAATAAAGATCCCTAATCCACCAAAGTCTTTATTTACCTTCTCACCCCATTTGGAATCACTTCCAACAACCTTCAGATTCTTATTTCCACGGGAACACTCCAAAGAGCTCTCCATCAGCTCTCTCATTTCCTCTTCATCACTATCCAAGCCAAGCTGCTTTTCAACTACAACATTCTTTTTAGGTTTTTGGGTGCTCTCCTCTTCCTCAGAACAGGCCTTACTGAGGGTCTTATTTCCACTGGCAGTAGTATAACTCTTCAGGAATCTCTTGCCCCTTGCACTGTGTTCAGGACTGGAAGCAAATGAGGATTCTTTATCCAAAGGCTCCTGGCCCCAGTCAGTGTTTTGCAATTCCATCTGTTTCTTTCGATTCATGATCTTGTTTTCTAGCTGTGCCACTTTCTTCAGAGCTGAGCTCAGCCGCGTGTGGGAAGTGCTGCTGGGAGTGCTCTTAGCTAGGGGTGTGCCCACTGGCTGCACTGTGCTTACCGACGGCTGGCACCAGGGGCTTCCAGGCACCATTTCATTGCGTGCCTTTAGGAATCTGCTGTGGGAGAACGGAGCTCTTCCACCTTTCTCCAACTCCATGTCACCCCCAGAGAGGTCACCATAGGAGCGAGGAGGGACGCTGAGCCCGGCTGTGATGGTTCTGCTGTGGGCAGCAGAGCTGTATCTCTGCTGAGGAAAGGATGCAAAGAGTCTTCACAAAGCAACAGATGGACAAACAATCATTCATACCTAGCTTCTGCTGAACAATCATTTCTACACTTGTCCTTTCCAACAGGCAGTGTAGTGGAAGGTTTGTTCCCCAGCTTGTCGCTTCCCATCACATCTACGTCTCAGAACTTCCACAAGGCCCAGTTTAGCTCCCAGCTCCCCGGACCGAGCAGAGACTGCCGCTCCCCACAGCCCTGCCCTCATCCCAGCCCGTGCCGAGCCACCTCCTCTCCATCTCCGGTGCTGGTCCTCCCCACATGGCCCAAACCCCGGCCCGGGGCCTGCCGCTATGCAAGTACGGACAGGGCGCGGCTTGGACTGAGGCAGGGCAGAAGCCTAGACGAGCGCTGGCGCCTCACCTGCCCTCCGCCCGCGGGCACCCTCCGTGCCCGAGCGATCGCAGCCATCCAGGACCGAGCGCCTTAAGGCGGCGGTAGCAGCTCCTCTATACCGGGCCCAAGCCGACAGGCGCAGGGCCTTACGTCCGAACCGTGACTTCCCCACATCCCGCCCTCTCATTGGCTACGCGCAGAGCGCCCCCTCAGCGCCAGCCAATACCAAGAAGGTATACTGCCGTCGTGTCGGCAGAGCTCCGACTACGCGCTCCAGTATGCATTTCGCCGCGCGGGCACGTAGCACTGCGCCCCTCCCACCCGAGGCGCTAAGCCAATCCGATCCCGTGTCACAGTCAGAGGGGAAAGCGCAGCCAGTCAGAGCCCGCCATGGAAGGGGCGGGGCCATGAAGGCGCGAAGCTCCGGTCATTGTGGGCCAGAGGTGTGAGAGGTCCTGAGCCGGAGTTTGGGGTACGGTACACGCTTTGGCGAGGGCAGGAGGGTAGAGAGGGCACTTAGGCAGCTGCCAGTAATGGCTGTGAGTGTGGAGCGGGTGAAGAAGGATCTCCTTTCATTGGGTTGTTGAAAACAGTTGTCCAAAAAGAGAGACTTCTTCATTTTCTGCAACAATCTGTGGGGTTTGTGACGAGATGAAAACTCTTTAAGGGAACAAAGAGGCTCTCTGGGGTGGTGGTTTTTTCCTGTTCCTTCAAAGGTGAAAGGTGGCACAATCTTTGACAACTTCTTGGTAACAGATAATGAAATGTGAGGAGAAATGAAGATAACATGAAATTCTTGTATCTGTTTTGGTTCTTAATTACCACAGTTAAAAAATCCCCTGCCTAATCTGATCAAGAGCCAATAGGTAGATAGTCAATAGGTGCACAAAAATGAAATCTCTAAATATTAGGTTCCTAATCCTATATATATATATATTTATTAGGATATATATATCTCCTAATAAACATTCCTCCCACTGAGGAAGGGCAGGAAAGGGTCAGAGAAGCAAAGTATTTCAGCAATGCTTTAAGAAGAAGCTAGGGAGAAAAAAAGAATCTGGAAAAGATAGAGGAACATTTCTTGAGAAGGAATATCTTTGTTATTTGAAGGAAGTTCTAATCTCTATAGAAATGTTGATAATTAACAGCTTGTTGGAATCTGCAGTGGTATAGTTGTATTAAACTAGGATTTTTAACACTATTTTGTGGGCAGTTTCAGTTATTTTTAATAGAAATACCATAACATAGTTAAATTCTCTACAGAAAGATGAGGGGTTTTGTATTAGCTCTATCTTAACCCTGTTAAAATATATTAAAACCACCTGTAATAAAGCACTATTCTTGGAATTGTTTTACACTTTCATGGATTAATATTAAAAGGTAGAAGTCATGCTCCTTTTTGTGGAGGAAATAAGATAATAAGCTTTCTGTGGTGTTTCATGAAAGGCTTGGGCACGTCAGATGTGTGAAGTATGTTTCACAACATACTTCAACCCAAGGAGATAAGCTTTGCTAAGCTGCTGGAGTAATTGTGCACCTGTCAGAGTTGCAGGGATTATTACAACTGCTCATGGCTCTTCTGCCATCACTCATCTGCTAATAGAACCTTCTAGTGTGGGACCTGGGGGACAGTAGCTCTGTCCACCCACAAATCTCCTTTTAAGAGTTTAAATGTATTCAGATAATTTTTTTTCCTCCCCTTCTAAAATCTTCCATGAATACATTCAGTGCCTGGAAGCTCTCTTCAAATAAATGGTGGGGTTTTTTTCCCTGATAGGATGGTGGTGGGAGGAATCTGGAACAGTGAATGATGTCCCTGGTTTTCTGGCTGACCTCTTGAAACTCACTCCTGTGAGTTGTCCAGTCACTTCTTTCATTCCTTCTCATGACCTTCAGCTCCTCTGCATTTCCTTCTCCACCTCCAAGAACTAATGCTCCCAATTCAGCAGAAACTGAAGCCAGACTTCCAGAGCCATCTACCTTTAGCTATCCCAACACTGGCTGAGCAGTTTTGTGTGGTAAGGAGACAGGGAATGGTGGGATCTGTGGAAGCCCCAAGTTCAGCTGAGGCACTTTGTAGACTGTGGAACAACTGAGGTCAAATTCTTTTGCTTGTCTCCTGTAAAACAATTCCAGTGATGAACTCTGAGAGCTGTTGAAACACACAGTGACAGCAGTCATTCCTTATCTTTTATTCCTGAACCAATTCGTGCTGATTGAGCTTTTAAACCACTTTTCGTTTTTATTGTAGGGTTGGACTAGATGACCTTTAAAGGTCCCTTCCAACCTCGACTATTCTGTGATTCTTTTATGTGGCCACAATGCTTCAGCACCATTCAGGCTACTCTGCAGTATTTACATGTTGTTAACTTTGTTGTATTTGATGCTGAATTATTTTCTTGTACCCCACGGGAAGCTGAATTGAATGAGCTCACTTCTGACAAGGTTTAGTGCAAGGAAATACACTAACTAGCGGTGTCCAGGAGAACGCTTGGCTGCAGCTCATCCCCCTCAAAGGTCGATCAGTGCCTTGACTCGGTTACCTGCAAAACTATTCCCCAGGGCAGCTGCAATCAAGTCTTCCCTAGACCTACTTTGTCCCTAACGTAGGTAGGTCACCGCCAGCTCTTCTGGAGGAGAGGGAGCCCCGGCTGGGAGCAGAGAGGAGCTGCCGCAGGGACGAGCCAGCGAGAGCAACCCCAACTCCTCCCCACCAACGGCTTGCCGGGCACAGATAAGCAACGGCTGCTTTGTTCCTGGCTCAAACGTCTCTCCGGAGACGCTCAACACACTCCCGGGGCGGTGGCCCGGCGGTCGCCCGGCACAGGCCCCAGCCGCGGTGCCGGTCCCCGCCCGCCGAGGCTCGGCCCAGC
>VWZO01010519.1:521067-531729 GCA_013396975.1 Bucco capensis
GCTCGCCCCGCCCCGGCCGCTGCCCGAATCAGTGGGAGGAAGATGGCGGCGCTCATCCCCCTCAGCCAGCAGGTAACCGGCCCCGGCCCCGCGCCCTGCCGGGGGGTGGTTGGGGTGGCGGGGAGGGAGGGAAAGAGAGAAGCGGCTTGGGGGGTGGCTGAGGGGAGCTGCGGCCCGCTGGCCCCGCTGGGGGCGAGGCGGTCAGGGAAGGGGGAACGGGCCCTTCCCGGTGCGGGTCCCCCTCCCGCGGGCGGGTGCGTGGGAGATAGGCCCTGCCTCTCCCCGCGGTGCGGACTGTGGGGGGCTCGGCCCGCGGGGGGACAGGCTCGGTGGGTGGCGGGAGATGGAGCAGGCCCTGAAGGGGGCGAGCAGCCCCTGGCTGTCCTCTGCTGTCGGGCTGGGGCTGAGCCCGGGGCTGAGCGTCCTTCCCTCCCGCCCTGGGCCGGGGCCGGATGCTCCTGTGGAGGTATAAAAGGCGCTGGCGCCCTCCCCTGATGGAGGTCCAGGAGCTGACTGACCCCTGGGGAAAGGGGCATGGCAGTGGCTTGCTGGAAGCTTTCCTTTCCTTGGGTTCTGGGTTTGAGCCGCGGGATTAACGCGGTGCAGTGGACTGAGGTCCAGGGTTGGGCTGCAGGAGGGATGGGGCTCGTTCGGGGGTCGGGTCTCCATTTTCCTTTTGGTTGCACAGGGTTAGTGCTGCCTTTAGTTGTTGGGGTGTCATGACTGTGCTTAATATTTGGGAGGTGTGGGTGTAGCTAGCCACAGGCATGGGGACACCAGTAAAGGTCATGGTGGTAAGGAGGTTGTCACCCGTCAGAGGCTTCTGCAAGGGAGTGGAAGACCCTGACCCTTGGAGCTTGGCCCACACAAGGAGGGTGACATGCCTCTAAGTTTGGAGCTCTCATTTAATAATTGGGATCCTTTGGTAGCTCTTCATTGCTGCAAGTTCTTAGGTTAATTTTCTCACCCAAATAATTTAAACATGAACAGTGTGATTGCTGTTTATTCTTTTCCCTGTTCTGTGAAGATAGTTGGTTTGCTTACATAAAAGAAAAACACCAGCACCCCCTCACCCCCCAAGACTTGGAAGTTAAAACTCTTCCCCTGTGACTAGGCCAGTCAGGAATTCAGAGCAAGTCCTACTGATAGTTCAAATTATTTAAATGTATTGATTTCCTTTTATTAATGGACTTCTGATACTCTGAAAATTTATACTTCAATGTGGAGTTACGTGATGCTTGGGTAATGTATCATTTGCTGTGTGACTTATTAAGAGAACTCACTGCTTTTTAGCTTCTGAATAGATCTGTATCTGTTCAATTAAATGAACATAGAATCATAGTATCATAGGCTGGGACCTTTAAAGGTCATCTAGTCCAACCCCACTGCAGTGAGCAAGGACATCTTCAACTAGATCAGGTTGCTGAGATGTTCAGAAACATCTGACAAAATCCATTCACACAAAAACTTATCAAAAGTTTTCAGGTTGAAGTAATGTGGTGCAAAATATAGATGTAAAACAAGCTCTGGGCTTATGAATGACTTTGTTGTTGTGGAACTTGTATGGTACCTTGGTAAAAATATATCCAATATTCTACTAGAAATCCTGTCTGTGTGGTGGTGTTTAATTTCTGATTGATATTTGAGAGTCTTGCATCAATGGTATTTCCTTTTCTGTAGGCTATTATGTTGAGGGGAAAAGAGCCACATTCTGTGAACACAGGTGTTATTTTGACATGTTATTTTCCAACTAATTCAGTGGAAACACTCTGGTTTTAAAACTGCTTTTCCTATATTGAACTGTCAGGAGTAATCTTAGCAATAATCAGGGCAGTGAACAGAACTTCCCTGGAAGTTAATAAACTTCCTCTTTTAATAGCCCCAGTTTCATGATTACTCCAGAGTTACATGCTAGTTACAATTGGTACTAACAGGAATCAGAGAGGTTACCTGTGCTGTAATGTTGAAGCCTGTTCACTCAGAAAGTTATCAAATGAGAATATTTATGCCAACATCTTAGGAGCTATAAACAATGTGAGTTATTCAGGCATGGGAAAGTGTTTAATCAGACTTGTTCTCAGAAAGGAATTTTGTTATGGTTCTGTTCTACTAAGTTATGTTTTTATGAAAGAGAATTTAGATTCCTAACTTAAGAGTGTGCAAACTCTTTAACATTTCAGCTGTCTTTGCTTCAGCTGGCTATGCATAAAAACAGCTGAAGAACAAGCATGTAAAATGACTTCTTGGAGTTAAATGAAGCGCAGTTTCAGTTGTTTATCTTGGATAACTTTGCTTTCTTGATTATTTGATCCCCTTCTCAGTGGTCTTTTCACTGGGCCAGGCATGTTCAACCTGCAGCCTCTGGAGATTAGGGAGAGTTATGTTAGAGATACTGGGGCAGCACAGATTGTTTTTAGCTCAGTCTTCTGAGAGTACTCAGGATGCTCAGTGAGTAAGGGCAAAGGTAATCTTTCAGGGCAGCAGCAACCTTGGGGTTTTTTTCCCCCTTTCACAGTACCTGTTTTCATCCATCATATGATGTGACAAGAGTGGTGGAAAGAAAACTGTGAGCCAGGAGGACACCAAGCTAAATAATTCAGCTAATGCAGAGTTCTTGGTGGCCCTGAGATGACCTCAGGAAAGAAGGCTGCTAGGAACTGGCTTTATTAGCTGTGGTGGTGGCAGCAGCAGCTTGCTCCTGCCCTTCTCCCAGACCTGTGTTAGGGAGCATGGAGATGGATCCACATGTGTGCTGCATCCCACAAATGTACCAGAGCTGCTCTGAGAGGGCAAGTTTGAGGCTTGAACTTTTGTACAGGAAATCACCTTAAAGGTCCAACAGCAAGGCACTAGGGTTCTGTGTAAAGTCTTGGTCATAGATGATGTTTTGGGGAGTAGGCATAGAAACCAGAGAGTTGCTAAACTGTCAGTCAGACCTAACCACTCTATTCCAGTTTAGATCCTTTGACCGCTCATCAACAGCAGACTCTTCAGAAGGATTTTCTCTGGTTGCTGGCTTTGACACTGTCTTGTGTAGGTTCTTCATCAGCAGATTTCATCAAGTTACAGAGCCCTCCTGAAGGATACTGATGTAGTCACATGTGGTGACTGGGAGATAGGCAGCTGGGCTATTTTTATCACTTGAGCCCATTTTGTCTGGTCTGCTTCATCACAGAGATGCAGTCACCTAGGTAAAGCAGTCAGAGAGGCTTCCTCTTGGTCAAATTCTGCAAGCATAGAAGAGTGGTGAAGTGCTTTCCAGCAGCACTTGGAGGGAGATATTGCTGTAGGAGGAACTTCACAGCATTTGAGTACATTAGACTGGATTCCTGCCACCTCTGTCAGGTAAGTCAGCTGTATGTCACAGCTGGCAGTATCAAATGAGGATGAGAAGAATGTCTGGTGACAGGATGAGGTTGTTCAATATTGCTGCTGGAGCAGTTTTCTCTGTATCTTGGTAGGAAGCCAATTTCTGCATACTCTAGGACACTCACCACATCAGTTAGAGGAGCTTGTAGTTGGTGTTGGGCCAGCTTCTCTGAGCCTTCTGGTAAATGAGAGGTGTAGAGTTTGGTGATAGTTGGCTCCAACATACTAGATTTTAGTCAGAGTTGGACAGAGGATTTCCTACTTCCACCATTTCTCTGAATGATGTGTTTCCTGCTTTAGAGAGGAGCACAATCTGTGTGTTCATAGGTATGTATCAGCTTGGCTATGCTGATTGCTTACCAGTCAGCAAAAAGAGAAGTCAGATTTGTGTCTTGTGGTTGCAGCTTTCTTCTGAACTCCTCTCTCCAGCTTCTGGAGGAGCAAAGAGCTTCTGGAATTTACTGGTGGAGAATACAGTGGCATCTTTTGTTGATGGATGTAAGTGAAGTGCACTGAAGACGTTTAGGAAGCTCTTCTGAAAATGCAATCAATTACTAATTGGTCTTGAAAGAGCTCAGAGTTCACTTGCTTATGATAGGTAGGGTTTAGTTGTTTGGGATATCTCCTTCTATTAAGATTTGGTATGTTTATTGTAAACTTATGGGAAGATTCTCTTTGTGTGAACTAAAATTCCATGCTCTTCACTGGGCTTTTCTTTCCTTGTGTTTCTGTCTCCCTTCCCCTCAGAGTATCCAGAACATCCAGAAATCCATGTGGATGGTAGCTTTTAGGAGGTGACCTACTTGTGAGCAGAGTTAGTGTCCTGTAAGTGCACAGGAGTTGTCTGGGTTGTTCTATTGCTTGTTTTTTAAGGCCTTTGACTCCTCTAAGGATGAATGTTTGGAGTCTGGATTGTAATGTTGTTGTTCTTGGCCTTGAGGATGGAGAACTGTGCAGATAGAACCTTCATATGGCTAGAACTTGTGTGTGGCCATGGTAGGAGGCAAGTGAGGAGATAGGTGCTGGGGCTTTTTTTTTTTCACTCTGTTTCAGTTTAAGATCCTAGTCCTGAAAACTCCTAAACACAGACTTCTTTGATCCCAGGGCTCTGTGTGTGTGTGTGTGTGTATATAACTGGCTGCTGAAAACATTCCAGAAGTATATATACAATGCAGGAGGTCAGGGTTATGTCAGAAACTCTGCCTTTGCTATCAGCAGTTCTCAAACTGTGGTCTCTCAAATACCTTGGCAACTAGTTCAAAGCTGTTCTACAAAACCTGATTACCATATAGTGCTGTTAATTAAAAGTGCACGTATGAATATGGGAGAATAAAAAGTTGCAAAGGTGTCAGGAGTCTGTTGGCTCCTTACTGTTATCCACACTTAGGTGCCAACTACCCAGATTGGAACAGAGCAAATTAACCTAGCAAATGCACATCCTGGTTTCTATTTTTGATAGGATTCATACACAAAGTGCTCTCTGCTTTGATTTCTAGCAGTCCCTAAAGGGGAGCTATCTGTGGTTGCAATTCATGCTTTGTTTCTTTAACATCTCTCTTGTTTTTCAGTTTTCTACTGGCAATCCATTATATGAAACTTACTACAAGCAGGTAGGTTCTTAAATAAGAATTTAAGCATGAATTCCTCTTCCTCAAGATTTGCCTTTCCTTTTCCCTGTTGCAATGCTCAACTTCTCTCTGCTGAGTGCTCATGCATGTTGGTCCAACTCCTCCTGACCTAGAGACAAGAGGCATTGCAGTTCTCTCTGCTTTCATGCTTCAACTGAGTGGGAATGTTTCTCTTTCAGGTAGATCCAGCATACACAGGGAGAGTTGGGGCAAGTGAAGCTGCACTGTTCCTTAAAAAATCTGGTCTCTCTGATATTATCCTTGGAAAAGTAAGTTGAAGAGTTAGATAATGCAGAATTATTTGGCTTAACTGCAGCTAACCTTGAGCAGAATGAGGGTTGCAAATCAGATCCCTAGAACATAAAGTTAACCATAGATTGCTCATAGCTCCAAGGCACTGGAGTTTCTGGAGTTTGTTCTGAGTTTCACAGAAATCTAAAAGGGGAAAAAAATAATATAATTGTTGTTTACTTGAGAATTAAGTAACCTTCTCTGTCCTAACTTGAAAGCTGCAACAGGCAGTTTAGGATCACATACAATGTGAAATTTTGAGCTGAGTTCAGCCTTTATGATTTCAGATTCAACCTTTTATTCTCTATCTCCACAGATATGGGATTTGGCTGACCCAGAGGGTAAAGGCTACTTGGATAAACAGGTAAATGAAATGTGCCTGCAGACCTTTTAGGTTACCTTCCACAGATTAGCCTTGTTTCAAGAAAACCCTGATAGCAATAATAGTTATCCTTAGCTTTCCACTTTTTTTTTAAAGCTTTCATTTGCAGGATGCATGTTTTTCCTAGCACTGCTCATATCCAAGTATATTGCTCAGTGAGGCTCCTGGAGAAGTTTGGATCTAAGTTTGTCTCTCTTGTAAATAATCAGTGGGGTAGGTGTGTGTTTGTGAGGGAGAGAGGGAGAAGGAGAGGGAAAAGGAGAGGGAGGAGGAGAGGGAGAGAAGGAAAGGGAGATGGAGAGGGAGAGGGAAAAAGAGAGGGAGAGAGTCATTGAGTCTTGCAGAAACACAAACTGATTTTTAGGTTTATTTTAGAAGCCTTTCTTGCATGAAAACATGTAACTAGCATTACTAAACTGGCTTGGAATATGAGTATGAGATACTAAATTAATTGTAGAGACAGAAATTTTTTTAAACATAATGAATTAAACAAAAAAGACTTGAAATGGACTTAATTCTGGGGGAGTTCCTCTTAAAACCTAGCTTTGAAGTTTTCTGTTCATTCTTGCACGTTAAGGTTTTTTCCTGAGTCATCTTTAGAAGCAGAGAGGTGGTTGTCACTAGGCAGTTAACATCTGTTGTGTCCATGCTTCCCTGAATTGCACTTGCACAGTGTTAGGAGAACTCCTACCTGGGTTTTTGGGAGCTGAGGGAGGCTGTTGATTCTTTTTACTCAAGCAGACTGTTTATTGCAGGGTTTCTATGTCGCCTTGCGCCTCGTAGCATGTGCCCAGAATGGCCACGAGGTGAACCTCAGCAGCCTGAACCTGACTGTGCCACCTCCTAAATTTGTAAGTAAGATACACCTAGAGGGCTAAGGCTTCAGTTTGGAATGCTGGAATAATCTTGTATTTCATAGATGTCTTGCTTCTGAGACTTCAGGCTGCTGTCATACTGTTCTTTCAGACTGTATTGCTGAGTAATATCATAGAATCCNCCAGAGCTGGCCCCAGTATTGCAGAGGAGGTGTGAGCAGAGCAGAGTGCAGTGGCAGAATCACCTCTCTGGCTCTGCTGGCCACGCTTCTCTTGCTGCAGCCCAGGATGCCATTGTGCTTCTGGGCTGCCAGCGTGCACTTTTTGCTCATGTCTAGTTTCTCATCCACCAGTTCTTTGCTGGAGGACAAAACTGGTGCAGGTTCAGCTTGGGTGGGAAGCTGATGGGGTTAAACTCTTAAATTCATGACAAAGAGAAGGAAAAAAAAGCTTATTTCTGGGCTAGGTAAACAGGAGTGGGTAGTAAAGGGCATGAGTGCAGCTTTGCCTGCAGTAGCTGCTGTGGAACCTCTTTCAACTTGGCTGAGTTCTGTGTTTGGGTACTTAATGCACCTAATGTAGTGTAGTAGTATACATCAGTGTGAATGACTGTTATTTGGCTACATGTGCAGCCTTTTTTTATCAGTGTAGTTAAGCTTCATGTCTATAACCATTTCTTAAAGCAATTAGGATTAGAGACACAAGTGTGTGTTTTTATATATATACACATATAAATAAAAACCTCTTTGATTTTTTAGCATGATACTAGCAGTCCTTTGCTGATCACACCACCTTCAACAGAGGCTCACTGGGCTGTTAGGGTAAGTGTAAAAGACAAAAGATTCCATCCATTCTTTAAAAGTAAATATTTCCTTTGTCTGTTAATTCTCCCAGTGAGAGAATTGTGTCTCCAATGCATTTCCCATTTCACAAGTCCTCCCTTTCTAATGATGGGCTTGTGCACAGTAGAGAATATTGAGCTGTAGCTTTATAGTTCAACTAAGTATTAAGCAAGCCTTTGACAACCCCTGGTGTGATAGTTTGAAGACACAATGAATCTTAATCTTCTGCCTGGATTTCTTCCAGAAGCCTAGGAGTAAACACTTTGATGTTTATAGAAAGGAATCCCACTGCAAACAGCAAAGCATTTCACCCTGAACTATTCATTTAAAGCTTGAATTCCTATGTTCAGTGATACTCAGTAGATGAATATTCATGTTTGTGACTTTAATACATGAATATTCATCTATTCAGTGATATGTTCAGTATTCAGTGATACCTACTATATATAAAGAAAGTAACTTTGGCTACATACATGGGGATATTTGTATATAGAATCCTAGACTTGGCAGGGTTGGAAAGGCATCTTGAAGCTTATCTGGGCAGGGACACCTCCCACTAGAGCAGTTTGCTCCCAGCCCCAGCCAGCCTGGCCTGCAACACTGCCAGGGCTGGATGGGGCTGCCACCACCTCTCTGGGCAAGATAATTTTCAACTCCAAACATTTTCCCAAAGGTGGAAAATGAATAAAATAGCTTCTAATGCTGATTTATTTATCTTTTTTTGAAGTGAGAAGCAAATTATTTGGGGAAGAATGGCTTTTAGTTGTACAGAGTTTGTTTGCAATCTGGGCAGCAGTGTTTAGATCTGAATGCAGTGTCCTTTAGAACACTCCAAAAGCACATCTTGCATGCTCTTGGCTATCACCACCTGAGCTTTGAAATGAAGCTCCTAAGTTTAGCTCCATGGGGGTTTACATTGACATCCAACAGGAAAGCTGGGAAATGTAGGATGAATTCATTACTGACCAGTCTGAACTTCTTGCAAGATCTCATTTTCCACACTCACACAGGCACACTTTTTTACTTATTCAGGCTATTTCTTACCAACTAGGTGGAAGAAAAAGCAAAGTTTGATGGTATTTTTGAAAGCCTTTTGCCAGTAAATGGTTTACTTTCAGGAGACAAAGTAAAACCAGTACTGATGAATTCAAAGCTACCTCTTGATATCCTTGGAAGGGTAAGTGTGCTGTTTGGATTGAGCTACTCTCTATTTAGCTTCTTGTAGTTGCAATGTTAAATATTTAAATACAACTTACCAACACAGATCAGGTTTTGGCTGAGATTTAACACTGAGTGCATGCTATAAAGCAGGAAACATTAAGTAAGCTCTGAAGTCTTCCACTTAGAAAGAAGAATAATAGCAGTAATTTGGACCTTAGAGTAAATTGGCTTCATTATCTCTGCATTCATTGTAAGAGCTGGCAATTTTGATTAGGGTTGTTTAAAACCAAGCAAAAGCTCTCCTAAACCACAATAGCTTTTATAACATGATATTGCACTCTTTTGTCATTTGTCCAAATCCAAGTTACTAGGTATGCATTAAATCTGCTCACTGTTTGTACAAGAGAACACTTTAGAACATCCCAGTTGGTTGTAGCTGTCAAATTGTCAACTGTTTTTTTAGTCTATATTTACAAATACTTCTCAGATCTGAGTTTAGTGCATCCATTAGCTATTTGCAAGGCAAGCAAGCCTTAAAATATTCCTCTCCTTCCCTTTAAAATATGTATTCTTGTGATGTTTTGTGTATTGCTGTGACTGAGAACGAATACATCCTGTGGAAGAGCTGTGTCTGCATTATAGACTCTAACCTCTTCAGGAAGAAAACTGCCTCTTACTCTGTATTAGCTACAAAATATGACTTGATTTAGTTCTGTACTAAAATATTGGGAAGTACTCAGTCTTGAAAGGCTTTTGTCTTGTTATTATCACAAGAGAAATCCCATGTTGCAGAAAGGTTTGGGAACAAGATACAGGACTGAGGAAATGGGCATGGGGCTAATCAAAGAGCTTCAATTTGTGCAGGGGACCTGTGACAAAGTAGAGCTCAGGTGACTGAGGCTTAGCTTTCTGTCCACTCTACTATAAGCTCTCCAAGTCATATTGTTGCTTAAACAGTGCTAGCTGATGGCTCAGGGTTAGAGTACATGAAGTTTTGTATCCTTCTGAATCTCCTGTGAGTTTCATTGACTGAACTTGACCTAATAATGAACTCAAGCTGATAAATACATGTACTTGGCACTAGTGGGACTGCTCCTTGAATTCAGTTTTGGGTCCCTGACTCCAAGAAGGATGTTGAGGTGCTGGAACATGTCCAGAGAAAGGCAACAAAGTTAGTGAAGGGTCTAGTGCACAAGTGTTGTGAGGAGCAGCTGAGGGAACTCAACTAAGCATTAAGAGAATGCTTCAATTCTCTCAATATGTAACTTATGAGGACAATCAGCTAGCTCCCATGCTCTGGACACTTCTGAAAGTCACCTCTGGCTGTTTTAAGTCAGCTTGATGATGACTCCTTAATTGCAACATAGAAAGGTGAAAGAGCTGCCCATGTTGCATCTAGAATTGGTTTGAGCCACTGTTGATTCACACTGTCAAGAAACTCTAATCCAGTTGGTTTCATCAGAGAGTGGTTAGCCAGGTCTCATATTTCTGGGAAGATCGTATTAGTTATGTATTAGGAGTTTTTAGAGAGCTGAGGATGAGGACAATTTAACATCAAAAGGAGGAAATGTAACTTGTTCTCTAAACTGTGGTTTTTCTCCTGATTGCTGCAGGTCTGGGATCTCAGTGATATAGATAAAGATGGGCACCTGGACAAGGATGAGTTTGCTGTGGTAGGTTGCTTTTAAATTCTCAGTTCACACTGGGTTTGCCAGAGCAAATAGCTCAGTTTTCTCAAGAGCTTTGCAGGTTTCTCTGTTAGAGTTGACTATTCTAATCTAAATTGTTCCCATGTTTACATGATCTTTGCTTTACTAATATGTAAATGCCTGACACTGCAAAACCTTGTTGCTTTTTCCTCTAATTGTTCATGTTCTCTGCCCTTTTTGCCTTTGCAGGCAATGCATTTGGTTTATAGAGCTCTTGAGAAAGAGCCAGTCCCTTCACTATTACCCCCTTCTCTCATACCACCTTCCAAAAGAAAGAAGACTCCTGTCTTCCCTGGAGCAGTTCCTGTTCTCCCTGCAAGTCCTCCACCCAAGGACAGCCTCCGATCTACCCCAACCCATGGCAGTGTCAACAGCCTGAACAGCACAGGCAGTTTGTCTCCCAAGCACAACATCAAACAAGCACAGGTACGAATGGTTTCATAGAATCCTAGAATGGGCAGGTTG
>VWZO01010520.1:4324-100584 GCA_013396975.1 Bucco capensis
GTGACCCCCATATTTCCAAACTTCAGGAGGAATTCCATCAACCCCAGCTGCCTTGCCGATTTTCACCTGCTGTATGGCCGTAGGAGTTTCTTCCAGAGTAGGGGTATTATACAATTCAATCTTCACCGGTTGCTGTGAAATAGACTGAATTGCTGAATCTTGAACAACATGGCTAGTACTGAAAAGAGTCTGAAAATGTTCTGACCATCGATTCAGAATAGAGGTTTTATCTGTTAGAAGCATTTGACCATCTGCACTAAATAAAGGGCTTTGAATCCAGTAAGTAGGCCCATATGCAGTTTTCAAGGCCTCATAAAAACCTTTATAATCACCCATATCTGCGCACAATTGAGTTTTTTCAGCTAAATTGATCCACCACTTGTTCTGGATGTCACGGAGTTTCTGTTGGAGCTTACTGCATGCAAGACGGAAAGCTGCTTTTCTTACATGACAGGATGGCGATGGTAGACTATGAACAATACAGTTGTTAACTCTCCAAAACAAAGAGCTACCTGTCTCATCAGCCCTCCTATAAAAGTAACTGATTAATTCAATTCAAGGCATTATCTGCATTTTCTTAACAGGCAAGGAGGCCTCCTTTTTTGTGCTTCTTGTGCATTACAATTTTTAAGCATTCTATAACCTTAATTTCTGCAAAGAATGTATTTAAATCACACATTAAATTTGTTCACCCATTGGAGTCCATTGCAAACACTAACCACCTTTAGCCCAACAGCTTTCTCTTTTAGTCTGTGTACTCACTCATGCCTAGCACATAAGCACTGTCCTAAGATACCCTCTCGAAGTCATAAGTAATCAAGAAAGCATGAAAGTGCATTTGGCTGCTTTGCAATCCACTCAACTTCTGTCTATCAACCCCAAGTACTCACATACTTAAGAAGCTGCTGAGTGCTCATTCATATACTTAGGCCATCAGCCCAAATGAATAACATTAAGTTGTTAAAAGAATAACAAATTGAAACCACAGATTTTTTTTTTTACTAAACATAGGCATCCTTAATTGTGTCAAGACATATTCTAATTAACAATTAAATGCACAAGGGTAGCATCAGAGGGAATAATCCATGGCCCATATGGTTTTGTTCACCATGTAGGAGGCACCAAGGTTAAGACATTCAACTCTGGAAGGCACAGTGCATCAGTGCAGCTGAAAACGTGATTTCATTGGGAGCAGGCTTGACCTCCTTTCAGGTAAGTCTATAAAGAAGGAGGACTTGGAGGTAAACGGACTGAAGCTTTTTCCTCCATCCTCTCCATTCCTCTCACTGTCTCAAAGTTACGTATTCTTTTTTGGTTTTTGTTTGTGGTTTTTAAAAAAAAAAGGAAGTAGTAACAGCAAACTCTTGTGAAAGAGGGGAAAACACCACTTACGTGGCAACATAAAATTCCTTAAGGGGAAAAAAAAACCCAACAAATATAAACCACAAGAAAAATAGAGAGAAAATATGTGTTCTGTCATATTAATTTCTTAAATGTAAAATAACTTTATTGTCTAACCCAAATTAAAGAAAGTTGTATCAGTCAAGGAGATGTCATTTTTGCTGTTTGCTGAAGTAAGTGCAAATCTCTGTGAGCAAAACAGGTATCTAAATGCAAGACTGATGACTTCCTAACAAAATTTATCAGATGCTCTCAAAATACTTCACTGGAAATCCTTGGCTTGAGTCATCTAACAGATGAAAGAAAAAAAGGAAAAAAAATCACCTCACACTACTGAAACAGAGACCTAAGGAAATGAAAATAAAAATCCACACAAAAAAACCCCAACCAACATCTGACCTGTGCCTTTTTGGTCCATCTGTGATGTATTTATAGTGCAAGAATCTGCTCATCCCTGACATTTCTGTTTAAAGTACACATCAGTCTAAGATTTTTCACAAGGTATACAAAATAACTATCAATTCAAGCAAAGACTACTGGTACTACCTTGTGTGAGCACCACTAAGATTCCTGAGTTAAACATACTAATGTAGTACAACATGGCTTGGATTCATTCTTCTTTTGCATATTCCTCACAAGCAGGGAAACTTGGAACAGAACAAAAAGTATCAACAGAGAGAAACTCCTGTCAGCCTTACTCAAAACAGAGGAAGCTGAAAGTGCTGAAGTAAACTCTTCTGGACACAGCTAATCCAAGTAGTTCCATAGTAACTTTCATCCGAGTAAAATGTTATGCTGACATCCTCTGTGATCTAGCAAGCAAGGCTAGAGAACCAAGTTTTCACACAAGTCAACGCTGTGAAACTGGAAGAGAAAGGCAAATTGCTACTTCCAGGCTTAAAAATTAAACAACACAGTAGTTCACATATACCCAAGAGAATGGGAATCTGTAAACCTGAGTTAAAAGCTAACATGAAGAAACTGACACACCGCAGAATCTTTGAATCATTTATCCTTAAACCTTCTCTCCTAACACTGTTACCATTATAGCCATTTATCTATTAGCAAAGGAGTATGAGCTATTATTTTCTGTTGCATTTTTCTCTGCAGAAACAGCAGAACACCTAGCTGCAGATTAAAAAAACAAATTAAAAAAAAACCCCACACACAACCAAAAATCAACCAACCCCAAGCAAAAAACCAAACAACCCAAAACACCAAACTACTTCAAATACCAGCTATTTGAGTCATCTTCTAGCAACACATAGTAAGCTGCTCTTCCAGGAAAAAACAACTAAAGGCAAGGATGACAAGAGTGGGCCACCCCTCTCCTGCGGCTGCTGAAGGTAGTAGAAGAAATTTTAACAGAATGTAAGCTCGGCAAAGCTGCCAGCTTTTGAGCTGGCAAGGGGAAGAAAAACTGCACTGTGAACAGAGGTGAAAAATTAACTTGCATAGGAAGGGAAAAAGGAAAAACTGGAAGTTGACATAGCTGCTCACACTACAAATAGAACCAGGACACAGCTATGTTCCATGAGCTTCTAGGTTGTCCAGAAGCTAAAGGGAACCTCACCTACCTCACTCCTGCCCAGGCTTTTCAATGCAATGGCCAGTACAAGATGATTTTTGCTTGCTTTGGGAGAATCATATTTCATAAGCATACAAAATCAAGCAACATACCATACCATCAAAGTTTGGCAAAATAAATTAATGCTTTTACTATGTTCCTTATTTCTAACTTGCCTACCAGATGTTGATTTCTCAGACTGATGTTCAGGGAAAGCTTTGTTAACCTAGCAGCAGTTCAGTGGCAGTCTCTCCAACTTGTCTGCAAATTAAATCAGTGCTTTATTCTTGTCTTCAGTTTTATGTGACATTTACCTGCTTAGAACAGTCACATTACGCATCCTAATAAACTGACAAACAGAAGGCATAAAATTTCATGCTGGTTCAGTGCATGCAATCAGTACAGCACACTAGGGCCAATCCACATGGAGTTTGGCTCTAAATACCTTGTCAGACACAGTCAGCATGGTTTCACTAAGGGCAGATCCTGTCTGACAAACCTAGTGGCCTTCTATGATACTGTGACTACCTCAGCGGACAAAGGATGACCTGTGGATGCAACCTATCTGGACTTCTGCAAGGCCTTTGACACGGTCCCCCACAACATTCTGCTGGCCAAGTTAGAGAGCTATGGATTTCATGGGTGGACTGTTCAGTGGATAAGGAACTGGCTGGCTGGTCACATCCAGAGGGTAGTGGTTAATGGCTCAATGTCCAGCTGGAGATCAGTGACAAGTGGTGTCCCTCAGGGCTCCGTACTGGGGCCTGTACTGTTCAATATTTTTATAAATGATATCGACAGCAGCATTGAGTGCACCATCAGCAAGTTTGCAGATGACACCAAGCTATGGGGTGCTGTTGGTAAGTTGCAGGGGCAAGACGTCATCCAGAAGGACCTGGACAAGCTGGAGAGGTGGGCCCAGGTGAACCTCANCAAGAGTAGATTTAAACTGGGTATTAGAAAGATGTTCCTCACCACGAGTGTGGTGGAATACTGGAACAGGTTGCCCAGGGAGGTGGTTGAGGCCCCTTCCCTGGAGGCATTCAAGGTGAAGCTTGACAGGGCTCTGAGCAACCTGATCTGGCTGGGGATATCCCTGCCCACTGCAGGTGGGTTGGACTAGATGGCCTCCAGAGGTCCCTTCCAACCCAAACCATTCTATGATTCCATGAATGTAGGTGCCACTCAGCAAACAAGCTCAGGTATTTTTCACTGCAGATACATAAAAGTTTGGTACTCCTTCTGTATCATTCAATTCTAATAGCACTCAACAGCAAGATCACATGAAGTTGATTTGCAAGTATCATTCCTGTCATTCATGCATGCACACAGGCTCTAAGAAACATTCACAAGCTCTTTAATAGCTGAAGAAATGTGCATATAAGGTTGGGCAATTCATCAGTTCTTCAACGTGGCACAGGAAAAAACACAGAACTGAAATTGCCTAAGTCAGATATTCAGGAAATGACTGTGAATGTGAGATGTGCTCACACTTTCATTAATGCATCAAATAAATAAAAAACTTATATATGATAGAGAAGCTCCCATGAAAATATCAAGCAAGGGCCATTAACTTGGGTGAGACAGTGGAGATTCTTGCTGGTAGGAGAGAAGGCACATCCCCTGCACAGAGGCTTTGACTGAGCTCTGAGCAAAGCAGGGCATTCAGAGAAACGCATCTCAAAAGGTGAATGATGGGCAACAGAAACCAGTGTTACAGACAGACATAACAGGAAGACCTAAAATACACTTCCTAACTCCCAACTGAAGTCCTGCAGCCCCCACCGCTACTAACCTGAGATAACAGCACTTAAACATTAATGAGGTTCTCTCTGCTTTCCTGCACCTGAGCATGAAATTTCAAATCTCAAATCTCCAAAGGCTGAATCACGTCACAAGCTTCTGGGGGAAAAACAGAGATTGTATCTTCTTTAATCGTTAACATATTGGCATTTTCCAGGCTGTTAACCAAGTTAGGTAGGACAAGCCCACTCTCAACATTGTGCCACAAAACGGTGCCGTTTTAAAACTGAACTGGTGAAACCAGTGCAAATACCCTTGCAGTCCTTCAATCTTATGAAGGACTAGTTTCCATTAACTTAATCTAACTGATTATTAGGAAAATAAATCTGAGTTCAAATCTAAAAGAAAGTATACAGAAAGCTGTCCACTGGCTTAAACAGCATATCCAAAAAAAAAAAAAAAGGCAAGTTTGTCTAATGCGTCTCTGAATATAAACAATGTTTTCAAGCCTAAACCACCTGCATTCCCTTAAAAAAATATATATTTAATATGAGCACATCAAAGTTATTTTAGTGCTTCAAAGCACAAATAGCTGTCCTAATGTTCAATATAACACTATCGGATTGTGTCAATATCAAAATCTGCTACAAACTTTTTAAAAAAGTCAACAACCTAGAACAAACAAATCCCCTGGATACACCTAATCGAGGCTTCCCAAAGAAGGCAGATGAAGAGCACTGGCACCCGGGACAGAAAGTTCTCTTTCAAAAGTCCAGGAGCAAACACAGCATTCGACGGCGGTGGTGTAGACTTTTTTAAAAGCATACTTTGATTTGTTAGGCTAAATCTGTCTACATTATGATTAAATAAATTGACCAATACACTTCAGATTCAAACAACTTTTGAATAATCTAACTAGCCTTCATGGATAACTCCTCCAAGAGAAGCAGACTGGCGACTCAGAATTTTGGCACTGTACAAAAATTTGAAAGAGAAGTCAGGCAATCAACACAAACTTTAAGCATCATAAATGCTTCAAAATAAGTAGTCTCATTTAGAAAAGAAGTGTTTTGAAACTTTTCCCCCCAAGATGAAGCAGAACGTTCCACTCTCACATGAGACTACTCAGCTTCCTAGTTTCGTTACTAACCATTCAGAAAGACTGCAGGGAAGCAACATCTTTAAGCACTACAATTAACACAAGACTAAACCAAATTACAACAGTGCACTAAAGTACTAACAAGTTAAGTCTCATTCAGCTACATCAACTAAAATATAGTAACAGTAGTTTGTGCACACCAGAGCCAACCACATGACATCAGCAGGCACACTGATGGCTGACACATGAAAAAGTGTGGTTTTAAGATTATTACATACTATCAGTGAATTTGTTTAGTTGTGTTAGATCTACTGGATAAATTTATCTTATATCACCTTAAAAATAAAGCACGCATATTAGCCCAAACATCAAAACTGGAGACTTTTTATATTTCTTAGTATCAGGAGAGGCTGGGGAGGAAGAAATCCTAAGGATTAAGGGCGGGAAAAGGATAGTTGGTTTGGGGGGTTTTCCGTTTGTTTTCATTTTTAATAAAAACCTCACTGTATTAACTGTGAAAGTGAATGGCTGAGAGATTTGCTATTTAAAGAGTATCACTCATCATCACCACCATTCTTCCTCCCAAAACTATACATATTAAGAAGCCTGTAAGTTCTTCCCTACAGAAGAAATTGTATATGATAGTTCTGCTAAATTCTAGGAGGTATATATATAAAGGACTGATTTGATTTATTTAATTTCTTACTTAAAATGTAATTTTTTTTCTGCTTTAAGGATCAAAGTAACTATAACTGAAATTTGGCTTCCAGGAAAGAGATCTTTACATAAATTTGAATACTGGTACAACTCCATGGTAATAGGACTCAATGTTTACTACTAAAGTTAGCCAGATACTTCAAGGTCCTTGTGTACTTTAAGTATCTTAAGTTTAGTACATCTATGAACATTTACTGGTCTAAGTCAAGGTTTCAGCTATCAAAGATTTTAACCACAGAAGGGCTCACTGCTGTAAACAGCATGTGGAAGAATATTATTTTTAAAATATTTTTTAATGATATTTGCAAGGGGACATACATGATTCAGCATGCCCACAGCATTCCAAATTTGACACCATACACTACAGCATTCACTTCTACTATTAGAGTTCAAACAATTATTTGAAATTACTGATAAATTAAAAAAAACCCTATGCACTGAAATACTAATAGGCAAAGTGTTGCTTTAAATGTTATTAAAAATGCACAAAAATCTGACTAAAGTTTAAAGCCAAATAGCGACAAACAGTCTGTAATATGCTTTCAAGTCACCTACAATTTAAATCCAAGAAATGTTGTCTCTCTGCCCATATTGCTTTTTATGGGCTTTCACACAATCTGTCTCCATCCAAGCCCTTCTTTACAACCGGTCCATCACACTGTAATAGGAGCTCTCTTCCAGCTGGCATAAATAACTCTTGGGTTTTCGTTTTGTTTTAACCACATCATCCGGTGTATCCAGTTCAAATGTTAGCAGGCATTATACATATCTAGTGGTGTTGCTGCTGTGTCAGGCTCTCACGAGTGCTTGGGCAAAGCCTTGAGGAACAGCAATGGCCATACAGAGCTCAAGACTGACCATAAATGCTAGGAGTGGTGCTGCTGATGCTGGCATGCAAGTCAAGAAAACTGACTCCAAAACTCAACTCCCCTTCCATGTACATCCCAGCAGAGCCGTGTTATTTCACGTTAAGAAGGCATTCTGCTGTGCTGTGGAGGCTGCATCGGCTCAGTGAAACTCCTGGAGTAGAGCAGTTCAGGAACACTATGTATTTGCTCTAGGAGTACATGGCCACAAGAGCACAAGAAAAATCTGAATGTACTCAACACTCACTCCAGGCAGTGAGAAACACCTGAGGAAAACTGCCTGTCTTCGCCTGGCTGATACAAAAGCCCCATCACCATCTTGAATAATTCAGCTGACTCTACAGTAAATTTACACTCATGGCAGTAAGAATATCTTTATGTTTGAATCTCCTGCAGAGAGCAGAGCTCCCTGGTGCTGCTTCAACAGGTTTTTCCCCCCACTCTCCTCATCAGTCACAACCACTTATGCCCCAAGAGAGCAGGAAGATGAAAAAAAACACACCACACTCATGCCCTGGGAAAAATAAAACGTGCTGTATTACCAATTACCAGCTAATTAAAAGGAACCCATCTGATTTGTTCCATAAATACATTTTTATGTAACCTACACGCATGCTCTGCAGAGCTTTTCAAAGCCTGTTCCTAGCTTTAAGTTATGACCAAAAAAAAAAAAGGACAATTATTATTTTTTAGGGAGAAAAAAAAAGAGAAGAAGCAGCAAGAACATAACTGATGAAAAACAACCTGAAACAACTCAAAGATATGAACTCATCATCTTAAGCAACATCAGTGGAAATTACTGATGGACAATGTGCAATGAAAAATGAAAAGAAGATGAAGAGCAGAAGATATCAGAAGGAATAGCAGCACTGACAGAAGTCTGCATTGCTGGAAGGGGGAAAGTAATGCTGAGTATCATGAGAACTAAGGAACAAGTGGAACAACAATTCTGCAAAGTGCTAGATTCCAGATTTCTACACAGGAAATCAATTTTGCCCTCAAGTAAGCAGGCAATCACTTCAGATTTCAGGGTTCACAGAAGCATATTTTTCAGCCACAGATCATGTTTTAAAGAGGGATTTCTACATCATTACTGAAAATAACCTGTAAATAAATACAATTTTCTAAAAATGTATCTATTATTGTACACTAACAGTGGACAGAAGTTTCTGAAGAGTAGATAGCATTTCAGGAAATTACCTATGGGCAGCCAACTGATTTACTAACTTCTATTACATGCAGTAGATGGCCTGTATCTTGACGCTAAAGCTACTAGAGATCCCCGAATTCACTTTGTACCCTCTCAAAGTCTTCAACTGATTTGAGATGCACAATCAAAGAAATGGAAAACCAGTCTGAAGTCTAAGAAAGACAGAAGGGACGAAGAAGGAGGGGGAAGAGGAGTGGGTAAGGACCCGTGTACAGTGGAGGTGCTCATCAACCATGTACTTCAATAATGAAGGGAGTAAATGCCACAGCACAGAATTTTAACTGTGACTGGCCTTTCTACTAACTCCAAAAAGCCAAGCTGCAAGCACCAATGACTGAGATATCGCATCAAGCCTCAGCTACAAATGCTTTTCTGTCTGACATTGGAGGTTTCTCTCAGCACACAGAATTGCAACTGAAAATAAGAAAAGACACTTCTCCATGCACAGCACAGTGCTATCATGTTCATATCTGTCTCCTAGATAAAATATTCACATGGAGATGCCTTCAAAATGCTACCTATTTGTCTGTATCTCTCTGAATGGCAACTCTGCCCTCAAGCGTATTGACTGCTCCCCCAGCTTGGCACACACACAAATCCTGAAGTGCCAGTAAAAAGACTGTAATGTATTTTATTCCCAGGATCAATACAAACAACACTGCACGGCTACCTGCAAGATCACTGGAAGTTACTCCAGAAGACAAGAATTTATTTCCTTTGTAAAGGCAACCTTAATTAAGGGTTCCCAAGCCAAGATAACCCTTCCTTGCAAATTAAGGACAATGAAAAAAAAAATAGACATTTTTTCTGAGGGAGAAATCTCAAAGGGATGCCATCTTCCCATCTCTGACAATTTTATTTCCCCTACAAAGCTCCTGAAGAATTCCATTGCTGCCTCTATAAAGCTGTACCCAAACTGAGCGCACAGCGGGGAAGTAAAACTGTTTTGGAATTTTCACTCATTCAAAGATTGTTTTTTTTCTCTGTGCTTGTACTATGGAGCTATTACTAATTAAACCAGAAGCTAAAGCCTCCATGGTGGTCAGTCACTATAACCCCATGCAACATTATAGGCTTGGGAAAGAGCAGTTGGATTGCTGCCTGACAGAGAAGGACCTGGGGGTGCTGGTTGATAGTCGACTGAATATGGGTCAGCAGTGTGCCCAGGTGGCCAAGAAAGCTAACAACATCTTGGCCTGTATCAAAAACAGTATGACCAGTAGGACCAGAGAAGTGATCAAGCCCCTGTACTCAGCACTGGTGAGGCCACACCTACAATACTGTGTTCAGTTTTGGGTCCCCAAGAAGGGCATAGAGACATTAGAGCACATCCAGAGAAGGGCAACGAGGCTGGTGAGGGGTCTAGAGAATACGACTTATGAGGAGCAGCTCGGGGAACTGGGATTATTTAGTCTGGAGAAGAGAAGACTCAGGGGAGACCTTATCACTCTCTACAACTACCTGAAAGGAGTTTGTAATGAGATGGGGATAGGTCTGGTTCTCCAGGGGTAACAATAAAAGGACAAGAGGAAATGGCCTCAAGTTGCACTAAGGGAGGTTTAGATTGGATATAAGGAGGAATTTCTTCACTGAAAGGGTTAAGTCTTGGAATAGGCTGCCCAGGGAGGTGGTGGAGTCACCGCCTCTGGAGGTGTTTAAGAAATGTCTACTTAGGGACATGGTTTAGTGGTATGTTAGTGATAGGTATGGTTGGACTTGATGATCTTAGAGGTCTCTTCCAACCTTAATGATTCTATGAAGGATCATTTGTTACTAGCTTTGCATTTCAATGGGTATGTACCTTCATAGTAGCAGGTTGTGAGTGTAGAAAGAGTAAAAGGCACAGTAAGAAGTAAAGCTCAGAAACATCTCTGCAACATTCCTATGAGTGCTATATAAGACGACTAAACTGAAAATAAAGCTAGTTGCTAATATCTTTACCTACATGTCTTGTCCTGCAGAGGAGTATTGTTTTTCACATTTACAAGGCTCTTTATAAAGCTGTAGGACTAAACAGGTAAAAATAATATGTTTATCTTATTATCTATATACATTGCAACATAATTTTGGTGTAGCCTTTGGCTCATGGGAGAGACTACTTCTATTTTCTATTTCCAAGGAAAATGACAAAGTCAGGACTCCAGTCTAGGAATTCCTGTGTTGTTCTTGTGTCTGTGCCAGGTGTTTTGAGGCCTTGGGGAATCACTACATGTAATTTTCTCAAAAATACCATGGAGATTTAATAAAAATTTACTCAAGGTATTAATTCTAATACAAAGTTTAGACATTAAGTATAAAGCATTTTAAGCCTGGATCTTACTTCCAAGGCATTCCAAAGTACTGGAATAGGCAAAAAGCAATAACATAGTAAATTGCAATACGAATTTTACTACAGCAAACTAACCTCCTTTCAGTGAAAAATGAGGAGTCACCAGCAGGATCCCCAGAGGACCTGTACTTTTCACACATGAGCTGGGAAAAGGGGGTGAGCAGCAGAGCAACCGTGTTTACATGGAATACTGAAATACACTGCATAATGCATCCTAGCCCTGACTGCAGAAAGATGAGCAGAAGGGTAAAACAATACCAAGCGCCTGGATAAAAAAATGGTAGGTGAAATTCAGGAAAGAGTAAGTGCAAAGGAATACCCTCTGGGGTAACAAAAACAACAAAAAGACGCTTCCTTAATACACAGTGATGTCTTCTAAACAGGACAGCATCACTTCAGGAAAAATACACTGTAAATACAAGCTGTTCTCCTATGAACATCATCTCAGCACAGCAGCAGAGGCAACTAAAGTGTCATAAATCACTATACATGGAAAGGTGACATAGAATACATGACTACACCAGCACACATTCATTATATACTTGTACATTAAATACTGTGTGCCCACATTAAGAAGGGATTAGCAGAACCAGAAAGGCTGCACAGGAGGGAGCAGGAATGACCAGAAACATGGAACAGTACCCATCTGAAGAAGTATTAGAAAGACTACCATTCTTCAGTTTAGGAGGAAAGGCATGTAAGCTAGAAAATGTATGGAATCAAATGCCAGACTTAAAAAACTGTGAAAGGTAAAACTACTGGGAAAAGGGTTTTCACAACACAGATTCTAAGCAGCACTGAAATCATCAGGCAGTAGGTTTTAAATAAAAGGAAGTTCCTTTTCCATCTAATCAAACTGTGGGCCTCATTGACACAGGATGTTGCAGGGGCCACAAGCACAAATGGCTTTTAAAACAAGATTACATAAATTAATGGCAAGTATGTCCATCCATTAGTGTGTATTATGAGCAGTGGTTGAGATGCAACCTCTGGCTCAAAGTTCCTGAATTGCCAGAAGGTGGATGGTATCTAAGAGCATCAGTCTATATGTATTTCAAAGCTTTATATATGCAACAATTGTTGATTATTTACAACAAATAATAATAGTATGAACACAGATGACAAATATTTGTGTGAAACAAGACACCTGGTAAGGAGAACTTCGTCTAGCAGATGTGAGAAGGCGACTTGTTAGAATCTGAAACTCATTAGCCAGAGCGCCAGAACATGTAAGCTTTAAGCAGAGTGGACTATCAGCATTTAACAGTAAAAATGGCTGGTTTACACTTTGTTTCACTACCTACCCCCCCCCTTTTTTTTTTTTCAGTAAGACTAGATACTCTTCAAAAACACATAGCTTTAACCTACAGTTCAGGGGTGATCTAGCATCTAGTCCAAACAGAAGGTCACTTCTGATGAGCACATCTCCATCTGGCTTCAATTTGTGACAAGATATAGGGCACGGATGGTCAAACTGGCATCTCCCAAGAGCCATGCAGCTCTTATCTTTCAAATACAGTCCTTGCAGAATGCAGCCCATCACAAGGTGCCTGCAACTGCTAAGTACCTGGCAGAGAGCAGCAACTGAGGCAAGCCTAGTGCTCTGCAGCCCTGCTGTGGGTATCCCACTTCTCTCGGCACTGGCACCAGCTCCCTTCTTCTTTCCCTCAACAGAAAAGGAACCCACCACTGCAGACAAAGGTTATCAACAGCCTAACAAGATGTGCAAGCCCGACCCTTACATGTTCAGAGGTTCTCTCCTCACACTTCTCTTAAACTGTTTTCAGTTTTAAGTGGTGGCATTTTTCTTAATTAAAATAAAACTAAAATGTAGTGAAAGTAATCTTGTCTAGACATTTCTTACAAATTTCCTAAATAAAGTAAAAATATGGGAATAGTTTTAACAGACTGCAAAACATGGGCTTGTTTTACACCTCCTCCACTACAACCTGCAGTGGTTTTTTTGGGTGTTGTTTTTTTGTTTGGTTTTGGTTTTGTCTTTCCCCACAGAGGAGCCAAGGTTGGTAGCCACGTCTGGAGATCATCTGGTCCAGGCCCCTGCTCAGAGCTGCATCACCCACAGCAGGCTGGGTGACCAGCAGTCAGGTTTCTAACATCTCCAAGCACAGAGGCTCCACAAACTCTCTGGCAACCCGCTTCTCTGTTTGATCACCCTCACAGTGGCAAAAGAGTTTCTTCTGTTTAAATGGAATTTCTTGCATTTCAGTGTGCCCACTGCCTCATCACTGGGCACCACTGAGACAAGCCTGGCTCCCTCCTCTTCATTCCTCCCATCACACATCTGTACACACTGGTATGGCCCCACACACACTTTCTTCTCTCCAGCAATAACAGCACCAGCTCTCCCAGACTCTCTCCCCATGTGACCTGAAAAAGCAAATCCACTGTTACGAAGAGTGCTACTGACTGACTGATGCTCTGTCATATAGTGGCTAAAGGAGACACAAGTAAGGTTAAGACAAACATAGGTATGATTAGGCAACATCTATTTCACCAAGCATTGCATATTACATCAGCTGAAACTAAGTCAGTTTAAGATGCCCTTATCAAGTGGCGACAGTTTCCTTTCTCACAGCAGTAAGGCTACATGCCAGCTGCCTGAACAACAATGCAACTGCTGGAACTGGAAGAGCCCAATGCCCTCAGCTGAGCACAGACCACACACTGTTCAAATACAGCAGAAGCTGTTGAGGGAGCTTAGCATCAACAATGAGGGCTAGCTGCTTGAACAGAAGTTTGAATAGGATCGAGAGCAGCAACAAGATAGGTATGTTATTAACCAACCATAAACTGCTTTGGAAACCTTTCATATTTTGTATCCTCAGACTTCTTCACAGTGCAGAGAATTTAAGCATATGAAGGTTTCTGCCTCAAAATTAATAAGGATTAAGGGGTTTTTATCTATAGCAATTTAAATTCCACATTACCATAACAGTCAGGTTAGTCTATTGTTGCAACTTTTTGGTTTAATTTGACTAGTAACTCCAAGACTGTTCTACCCATACAGCTGCAGCCTTCTGGCAAGCAGGAAGACAAAAGACCTTCACATAAAAGGTCACCAAGCCAAAGCAAGAGTATGCCCAGTAGAGAAACCTACAGCCTCTGCCACTTTACCAAGATTCTCAAGCTATCAACAGAACAAAGTGATGTGAATTGACAACACAAGCTTCTCCTGTAAACAAAATTAAAATATTTTTACATATTAAGGATAAATAAGTAACACAACATTCCTCAAGTCTTTAGCCGCTTTATTGCCGTGTAGTGATAGGAGAAGGGGTAATGGTTTCAAACTGAAAGAGGGTAGATTTAGATTAGATATAGGGAAGAAATACTTTACTGTGAGGGTGGTGAAGCACTGAAGCAGGTTGCCCAGAAAGGTTGTGGATGCCCCATCCCTGGAAGTGTTCAAGGCTAGGTGGGCCAGGGCTTAGAACAACCTGGTCTACTGGAAGGTGTCCCTGCCCATGGCAGGGGAGTTGAAGCAAGTTAAGGTCTCTTTCAACCTAAAGCATTCTAGGATCCTATTATTTATTTGCAAGAAACAGCTGGCAACCTATTCAGAAACTAAGCATCATCTAGAAAAAGTGAAAACGTATCTCAAAAAGCCAGTCAAGGTTATTTATACAACTAACTCAAGAGATTTGCGGAGAACTGCTGTTCAGACAGTCCTATGACTTGGCAGGACACCACTTGAAAGGAATTTCAGTCCAAGAGGCCACTGGCAAGGGAAGACAGCTCTTCCTCTCAAGCTGAACAACTATGATGAGAAGCATCTCACTTGATTTTTAGGCGGTGTTGAGTCTATTCTGCACAGAGGAGATAGCACAGCACATCAAAGCAGCAACAAAGTGGAAAAATCACTGATATCACTGACAGGAAAAAAAAAGAAATTAATTATCCACAGTGTACTGAAATCACTGATATGCACGAACTGCAAGGCTTTTGGTGCCTAATCTCCAAAACGTTAACAATGCAAAAACTGCAGTTGCACAGTCAAAAATGACTGGGATAAAGCAAGCAGCAAACCAATACAGAGTTTCACAGAGCTATCATAATGCACCAGGGAACAGAGAGGAAACAGGACAAGAAAAGTGAAGCAGTACTGAAACTGCCCATTTCAGACAGAGCCCCTAAAGCAGAATGAGTGGCAGACCTGGCACAAGGGGATGTGGCTGAGCAGGGACCATCCTTACCAGTAGCACCCAGCAGCAAACAGTAGCAAGCTGCAGCACTATGTTCATTGCAGAGGATGCCAGACCAGCTCTGCCTTGAAACAGAGACACCAAGAATGCCTTTGGTGCTAATGAAGCTCTAGAACAATAGACAGAGACAACCAACAAGCATTAGAAATCTAGCTAGCAGTTTGGTTTTGAAGCTGAGACAAGTAGAGATGAAGGAAAAAAAGAAATCTATTTTCATTTGGAGAAAATACTTTTTTCCCTGTGCATGTCACATCACAGACTGAGCCTGCTTCTAACAGTGATAAGAGCTTATGTTTAGGTATATGGCTGAGGACTGTTATGCAGACCAAGGCCACTGCTAGATCTTGCATACCACAATGGCACTGCAGAGTAAAGGGTGCACCTGAGGGAGGAGTGGACAGTTCAGGTTGACCCCAGGTGCCCAACTAAGTATTCCATTCCATATACGTCATATTGAGTATAAAGAAGGGTGTCAGTTCCTTCTTGCTCTCTTTCTCCTTTCTTCTTCTTCAATGGCTGGGATCTGAGGAGGACTCTGTCTATTGCCCCTTTGATCTCGACCAAGAATTTCTGAATCCAACTCTGGCTATGGCCTGCCACTGGGCATGCTCAGTGGTGGCACAGTTGCCATCAAAAGGGGGGTTTGGGTTCGGTATCAGTTTTGTATACAAATATCTACAAGTATATATAGTTTCTTACTAAAGTAGGTTTAGGTTGGGTTTTTTTCAGTCCACAAGTCCTCTCAGTCTTTATTATTCCCTTTCCCCTTCCTGGGGTGGGAGGGAAAAGGGAGTAAAAGAGAGTATCTGTCACTGAATTAGGAGTATCCCCAGCCCCTAACCCACAGAGTCTCACATGGAAGTTGAACATGGAAGAACAAAGAAAAGAAAGGTTAAGAAAGAAAATTGTATAGCTAGCAAAGATTTCTTAAACTGTGTTCAAATTTTCACAAGCAATTTTTGGGATAATCAGTAAGTGTTAAACTAAGGCTGTAGTTTGGCAAACACTTTAAGTTGGCATAAATTTGCATTGCTGCTGAAGGAAAGTCTCACCATCTGCCAGTCCCCTGTGCCAGCACAAACATCCGAACACTGAACCAGGAGCATTTCTTTTGCCAGTTTATTTTTCAGATGGATCAGTTCCCCAAGCCAGTTCACAGGATGGCCACATAAATACTTGCACTGGCAAAGAAGAGTGACTACTTCTCCAGTAGTGCCAGTCAAAAATGCTCATTGAATTACAGCCTAAGAGTACAGAGAAGTTCCTAGCAGTCACAAGTAGCACTCCCAAACCTCAGACAATCCATATTCATACCACGCTCCAAAGTTACAATCACCACAAAGTCGCCACTCAGAAACTATTATAACGTTGTAATTTTCTGGATGCTGTCCTTATCAATCAAAAGAAATATTTGTATCAGAGAAAACAGACAGCCTTTTGATGGTCTGTTCCATTTGGGAATGCTTGTACATGAGAAATAACAAACAAAACTGTACTCACTATGTGTCATGGCTCTACCCCAACAGGGATATAAGAACTGTGGGTTGCAGTGTATCCGTGACTTACCATACAGTCCTTCACTAACCAGTACACTTGTCCAGAAGACAACACCATTAGCAACAGAAACATCTCTGCCAGGAAAGAATCGGTAAGGATGAGCATTCTATATCAAGGTCAAGTAACTGAAGCAAGTATTGCGAAACTTAGAGAGACCTAGCCACACTTTCCCACTACTCACTGACAAATTCAAACACACATGGTCACCCTTTAGGAAACAATTGTATCAGTAAGTTTTCTACAAAGAAATAAGACCAAGGCATGATAATGAAATAAAACTCCAGGACGATATGGAAGGACAGAGTATGCAACAAGCAAATTGAGGGGAAGCCCTCCATTTTACAGATATTCCTTAGCCCAGATCCCTAGCCACAGTTCTTGGGTCCTCTGATCAGACTGGGACTCGCTGAAGCTGCAGCAGAGCCCTGCACCCACCTCCATACTCACTTTCCTTCTACTAGTGTTTTGCCACCATCATCGCTTTCTAGTACCTGCTGGGTTGCCAAGTCCTTATTCTCTACCTCTTATTTCCATCTGTCTTCTTATTCTTATTAATGGTTTTATTTTACAGAATAATCTTGCTCATCTCCTGTATGCTGTTTTATACAGCTGCTGCAAAACTCAGCCTTCACCTACCCTCCACCCATGTTCCCTTTGCCCCCTCTCAGTGCTATAGGGCTACTGACAGCTTCAGCTCTATCAGCTGATTAATGTTCCTTACTTACATTCCTCTTTCCTTGGTAACATTAATCCAAGATGTCTGTAGGGAAGCTGCAAAGTAAATACAAGGCCAGAGTAGAGATCCGCTTCTTTCCAGTTTATAGAAAAGATAACAGCAGCATATAAGAAATCCAACCACTCTTAAGAGGAATGTTTTCTAAAGGAACATTACTAACTTGGAAATAAGCTAATTTAATAGGGCACAACTGGACTAGCCCAAACCCAGAGCCCTCAGTCTTCAGAATGCTCCAGGATGCTCTAGCACACAGCATCATATCAAAAACTGATGAGCATCCAGGGAATAAATAGCAGCAGTTAAAGTACTTACAATCATGTCAGTTTATTTTGAAATCAGAGGCAGGGAGAAAGTAAGAAACTGTAATTCAACAATTTCAAGTAGAAGTAGAAAAGCAGGATTCCACAATGTGTAGCTAAACAAAGAAAATTTTTAAGCCACTGCCGGCCAAGAAGCAGCAGGTGCCATGGACATACTGGTAGGCACAGGGGAGCACTACAATGCAGCAACTTGGACTGTAAGGTCTTCTTACAGGTTATAAAGGAGTGAGAATGAAGCAAAAACTAAGGGGATGTAAAAGGGACTGTCAAACTGTCTGCTCAGTATCCTGACATGGGGTAGGGTTAGGAGAAGTGTGGCACTAGGCATGATATGGGCAGAAGCACAAAACAGCTGATAGATCAGATGTCTGTTTATACAGTGATTATTAAGAACCTAGACCATGACAGGGATGTCTTAATATTATTGCAATACCAGTAAAGGATGCAAACATCAGATTTATATGAAGTTTCAGATTATTAGAGTCCACAACAGGGGAAAGAGAAACATAGAAAAAAAAATTATCTAGTTGTCCCCTTCCTTAACCCCTTTCTCAACTTGTATGTGGGGAAAGAAGAAAAACCTTCTCACCTGGGTGAGAATCTGGAAGATTTCATTCCCTGACTCTGGTGAGAAGGTTTATACCTCCACTGGCTATCTAAAACAGGACAGACAAGAATTATGTGCATATATGAGTGTGGTAACTGATAACAGAAAGAGAATTAATATTCTGAGAAGAGGTGAAAAACCTAGAAAATAACAGGAAGTAGGAGAAAGACACTACAGCTCATGCATGCAAGTATGTGCCACCATCTGCTAAAGAAGGAAGCAGAGTCTGGAAAGAAAGACTAAGAACAAAAACAAGGAATGCAGTAAGTCAGGACTTCTGAGATGATACAGCGATTCTCTTACACCTGCTGCAGTATTGTCCACACACCTCAAAGGTAGTTGGCTAGTTTATACCTACTGCTATATAGATACCTTTCAGGCTGGAGAGTAAGAACCACATTCACTTAAGTAGATCAGTTCTAGGTACCCCAGGCAATCTAGAGAAAGCCCCCAACAGAAACTTTCAAATGTAAAATCTCAGGTTTTTCACACTTAATATTTTACCTTATTTCATTCATGTCCTTTACTTTACGAGACCAGACTTGGTGAATGTAAATCAGTTTAAAATAGATTCCATTAAAACAATGTACCTTTTCCCTGCTAGTTCTCTACAGGCTAAGAGATGTTCTCAAGACCCATTTCTCTTCCCCTTTTCACATACTGCTTCTAGACACTTAGCAGAAGTGATGGCAAGTTCAATGCCTCAACTAAATTTGAAGTGATAATCTACTTATCTACTTCTATCTACGGCTATTTTTCCCCAACATCAAAAACAATTAGACTTGATCAACAACGTCATTAAAAATTCTGATCAACAATACATTCATTTCTGTAAAAGTATCCAGCAGCTGCTAGTTAAAGCACAGGGAGTAAAACTCCAAGATTTTATAGCTATGCCTAGTTAACAAAACATTTCTGAAGACTCAGTAATTGAAAGAGGGTAGGAATTTCAGTCCACTGTGGAACGTATTTATTTATGATTCATTCCCTCTAATACGATACACTTGTTTACAGAGCTTGAACTAGATCATGGTAAAGGTTGAGGATTCAATAAAAATTCCTGTGACATAATGCCAACCCTTCCACAACATTCAAAACCAAAGCTAGTTTTCTAAGAGACTGCAATGAACCCAACAACAACATTTTAAATAACTGCATTTAAACATCGAATACTACAAAGTAATAAATAAAGTTAGGCTAAAAAAAACCCACACCTTTTGTATCACCCTCTTGTCAAAGCTACAATGCTTTGTAGCTGATTTCCCAGTAAATTACTTTTTGAGGAAAACTCACAGACTTCACCACTCCAAATGCCCTCAGCACAGCTACATCCCTGACATTTGTAAGTACAGCCCAGTCCTAGCAGGTCCCCTGTTGCACAAGGTGCCATACCAAACTCCAATCATTTAATACTGTGCCAACTCACCACCTCGTGTGGCTACAACTGGTAGTGTTTCAGAGAGCAGGGGGATCCCAAAGGGCTGAAATTCTTTTGCTGGTTCAAATGCTGCAGAATTATAAATGTCACCACAATGTCGCAAATTGGTTTATGCAGCACATTCACTAAACTGGTACATCAAGTTCTCCACACACCAACTACACAAACCACAGTACTGTAACATATGCACACAGGAGTAGTAAAAGTACTCTGTAAGAGCTCAGTTTGTCAGTGTGCTATGTTTCCATGCATTTTGGTCTGGTTACTTGAAATGAAACCACAAAGAATAAATATTATACACACAGATCATTCCTTTAAAAGAATTTTTTTGCCATGAATGCAAATCCAATGTACCCATCAAGATTTGAAAGCTAAATGAACAACACAGCTGTTATCACACAAAGTGCACTAACAGCAAAGCTCCAGAGTAACCTCTTGCAGCTACTACAGCATCTCTACTGTACACCCATTTATACCGCCAAAAGTAAAAAGTATACCTGAGCTCTGGCAGAAACACAATAAAAACCTCCATTCATAAAAAAGCAGGGGCAAGAAATTAAGAAAAAAATACTTCAGATAATCAAGAGGTGTTTCCGTGTTTATTTTAAATCTTCCCTTTTGTCTCTCTCAAACAGCCAGGAGCCCTGAAGGGACAGACACTACCAGACCCCTGCCACAACCCTTTGACTCAATTTACTGTGGCATTAATGGCAGAGGAAAGGTGCCATTTTCCATGGATGCAAAAGAATAGAGGTGAAAGTCCCACCTATCTCATCCCTGCTGACTTTAGGAATAAGCATTCACAAACACTGGCAAATCACGTTTCAACAGATCAATCTCTTCCACTGACTTGTGCATCTCTTCTCACTAACCACTTCTGTTTATTCAACTCAGGAGTTAATCTGTGAGAGTAACTGGCAGTTTTAATTCTGCTCTTGCTGAAACTTTATGGAACTGAGCTTTCCTGCAGCACTTCAAGCACTGACTTTTGTGGGGAGATAAGCAAGAGAATGTGAAAAGACAGAAAGTAACACACTTCTGTACTACCAAGGAGTAATCCACTGCACTTTTACTGATATGATCCCTGTACCTGTTCTGATTCCCCCAAATACACAGGAATTTCAGCAGTGACTGAAAACCAAGTGCGGCTAAACAATCTTCATTGCTTTGCTGCTGCTCCACAAAAACATGTAGCATGAAGAAATTTTTCTCTATCTTTCACAGCTGACAAAAGAGACTTAAGATACAGTAGTCCAGGAGTTGCACAGAGGAGTCAGGATTACAATTCCAAAAGTCCTTTGCTAAAGCCCTGGCAAGTATTATTTACAGAAGCATACCACTGCATATAAAACCAGAAGTGGTATTCCTCTTTGCTGCATAAAATTGAAATGCTGGAAGGCCAATGATATTTTTAGAGTGCAAGTCTGAAACACTGGGGCCTTGAAGAGATTTAGGACTGTCTGAAAGATAAGTTGGCTTACCAAAGTCCAGGCTAACAGGGATCTAGGAGGAACCTAGACCATGTTCCCTACTGGTTTAACTAAAGGTACATAAAGACCGCGTTTTAAAAAACAGAAAAATTCCCACCTACTTTATCACGGGAGTTTCCCGTGTCCCAAACAAATCCAAGGCTGTTTTTTGTCTTCCAGTTTCTCCCCTCCTCCCTCCCACAGCTTCCTATCAGCTGAGATTCTGCAGCTGCAGCAACAACAGTCTGTCTGTGACAGACCCACCACGGCAGGATGGCTCCTACCAATTCACTAGCTTCCTTATGTTTTAACAGAGGTGGCGAACTGTGAGGGGGCTTCCTCCCCTTTTTTTTTTAAATGAAAAGATACTGATGAATATTCATTACTAGTCCTCTACTAAGAGCTGAATTTTATTTAAAGGACTGGAAGGGAATTGCAAATTAGGCTAATACAATGGGAGATTTTTACTAAGTTCTCTGGTTTCAAAATACAGCCAATGAGTACGGTTTTACGTAGAAAAGAGACTTGATGGTAGTTTAAAAAAAAAAAAAAAATCATCTCCCCCTAAAGCCACCCTGTTCCTCACGGCTGTGACTCTGCTGCCCACTGAAGCACCAACTGCCGCAGGGTCCTACTGTAACTCCCTTTACAGTGCCACCAGGGCACTCACTCACCGACTCGGGTCTCTTACCCTCTTTTTAAACTTCCGCACCCGGCAGGCCATATTCTGAGCCGAGGCTTAACAAAACCCGACCCATCCATGAAAGCCTGCAAACCTTACGCATAGAATTTTTCACACTGCTAAGCAAGCGCTGGTGCGGGTAAGGTGCACGCTGCTGTCCCTCCCGAGAAGACCCTACGCCCGGTGCTCAGCACACCCTACTCCCCGTCTTCAAGAGACAATGAGTATATTGCTTTCAGATTTTTCAGGAGACCACAGAAGTTGCATTTCAACATTCATCGCCCAGCGGATAAGCTCTAAGGTCAAGTTTTTAACAAAACGCAGAGATATTCCTTTCCTTCCCGCCCTGATCTGGGAAAGCTAAGAGGCAAACAAACCCTTTCACACCTTCTCGGTCGAGAGCAATGAGCAAATCCCCAGCGCTAACCGAGGCCGACACCCACCCGCAGCCGGGCGGGGAGGCGGCTATGCAGAGTGGGGCGGCAGCGAGCGCACACGCACAGACAAGACACACGCACACAGATGGACGTGAGCACATGCACGCACACCCGCAGAGAAGGGCACACGTGTGCGCACACACGCCTGGGCAGGAGAAGTGCCGGCTCCACCGCCCCGCTCCCGCCCCCCGCCGCAACACCCCCACCGGCTGCAACGGAGGGGGCACCGGAGGTCCCGGCTCCCACACTCACTTTCGTCCTGCCGTTGATTTTGTAGTTGCCCAGCTTGCCGTTGCAGTGTCGGATGAGATCGTCCATGCTGTTCATGAGAAGCCGAATGGTCTGGCAGCCCGGTTCCTTGCCCTCCACCCAGGTGATCTTGTCGCCGCGGATGTCTTTGGAGGAGTCGCTCTTCTGGCTGACGAGCTGCCCGTCAGTGAAACGGCCGGTGTGGTGGAGGGCCCGCACCTCCTCGGCCACCAGACCGCCCAGCTCCTTGCCGAGGAAGTCGTCCACCACACAGATGCCATGCTTGTTCATGCAGGGCACGATGTACTCCAGCGCCAGCCGCTGCGGCACCAGCGACTTCGTCTGCCCGTTAGGGCGCAGCGCGGCCCCGCCGGGCCCCGCCTGAACACTGCCCGGGTACAGGTTCGACTTGTCCCGGTACAGCAGCACCGCCTCCCCAGAGGGCGACGGAGACTGGGCCGTGGCCGAGGCCTCCGCCTCAGCGCCGGCGGCGGCGACGTGGTTATTGGTCGGCGGCGTGGTCTCGGCGGGAACCTCCGGGGTCGGCGGCGCCGAAACCTTCCCCGCTGCAGCCACTGCCACGGCCACCGCCGCGGCCCCGGCGCTGTGGGCGCGGGTCGGCGTGGGGTTCCCGCCGCGGGACTCAGCAGCGCCCCCTGTTGCGACCGCCGCCGTGCCTCCGCCGCGACAGATGAGCTTGTGCTTCTTCCAGTCCTGGCGCTGGTGCTCCTTACTGCAGTAGAAGGAGCTGCGGCAGCGCCCGCACCGCAGCAGGTTCTCCATCTTCCCGCACAGCTCACAGTACTGCCGGTCCCGTTCGCTGCTGCTGCTGCTGCTGCTACTGCCGCTGCTAGTGCTGCTGCCTCCGTTCTCGCCACCGCCCTGGCCGGCCCCGCCGCCGCTGTCATTCGCCATGGCGCTGGCGGTACCGCCGCAGCCCCGCTCCGTCGCCGAGGGGTTATGTAAGGAGGCGGGCGGGAGAGGCGCTAACACGGGCCCCCACCCGGCCGCGCGGGGAGGGAGCGCTCACTGCATCATGGCCGCCCGGCTCCGCCGTGGTCCCCGCCGCCCTCCGCAGGCCCGTGGCCTCCTTCGGGACGCTTGGGCGCGGGGCTGCCGCGGGGGCCCGTGCTGCCCTCCCTGCGCCGCTAACGCCGCTAGCACCGCCTCATCACCACTCTGCTGGCGGTGGCGGGGCGCAACCGGCTGGCAAATTGGTAGGCTGCCTTCCGCTCCCCGCCGGCCTCTCTGCCCAGTACGCGGGCCGGCACGGCCGCCGCCTCTCCCTGCCGCGCCTCCGCCGCTATGTCGGGGAGAGGAGGAGGCGCCACTCTCGCGGCCCGGTTTGCACGTACGCCACTTCCAGCCCGCCAGCGCCACCGGCGCGTCAGGCGGGCGGGGCCGCGCCGCTAGGCGGGCGGGGCTGGACCAGGGAAGGCCGCGGTGCCGCAGCCGGGGGCCCAGCCCCAGCCCCAGCGCCGAGCCTACGGGCAGGCCTCAGGCCACGGCCGGGCGACCTCGGCTGGGGCGCTCCTGCGGCGACGAGAGGGCGGGTGGAGGCGGCCCCCCTTCAAGGATCGTGCCCTTCCCTGGCTGTCCACGCCGCAGACCCCGCGGCGCCCAGGATAGGGGAAAACTGCTGGAGGGTTTTCACCAGTCTGAGCGGCCCATGACATCCCCGCCGTCCGCGAGCGGGCTGTGGGTCACTAATCCGTGGGTGCCCTTTGTCCCCGTCCTCAGTGACGAGCTGCCCCTCCAGGTTGAGTGGAAGGTGTGCGGCCCCACCGCAGGTGAGGCGGGGGCACCAGTTGATGCGGAAGCCAGCTGTTCTGGCATTGAGTGACAGAGAGATTGACTGCAGCGCCCGGCCACCGTAGAGAGCCAGGTTTTGTCACTCCCGTAGGCCCCAAAACATCCCCGCTGGATACCTAGCAGAGAGGGATGTTGCGCTGGCTCCCTCATAAATAACATGTGGCTTGTGTCGCACCAAGCTCTGTGATAACAGAGGCCAGAGTGAGGCCAGTTAGTTAGAAAAGCAAAAGCCAAGAGCAGAAAGAAGGAGCAGGTGATGTGAAGAGGCCAGGAGTTGGGGCTAGTGCTGTGATCAACATAGCCAAGCCCCTGACAGGAAAAAGGAAGCTGGTTTAGCAGAGCAGCGCCAGTGGAGTGAGGAAAGTCCCGACAGAGTCATGTCGTCTGTCAGAAGCCACATGAGGACTGGAACTGGTCTGAGGTGATATGTAAGCTCCAGTTGATCCAGTGTAATTGTGGCTTTACTTGCTTGTGGTAGATGTTAGGAAAGTGGAGTGTATTCTACAATTTCCTCTGATACAGCCAAACATGGTGTTTGGTGTCTCAGAGCCTCATGGTAAGGTGGACAAAGGACTCCTCCCAGGCTGGGAGTTCTTTTGCCCACCCCCTCGGAAAACCATTTGGTGAACAGACATCAAGTGTTCACTCCATGGGGTGGGCTGGGTGAGAGCACCTGCAGTTGGCGTGCACTGCCTTGTAAGTTAAGCAAATCTAACATCCAAGAGTGCCAATATATGGATCTTAAGATAGAACGGTGAAGTGAACCCTCTGGTTGGTAACCCATAGGCTGCCACAGGCTTTTGTGTGCCACTGTAGAAGAGGAATGGTAATGCTTTTGCTTCTCACAAGCTATTGTGAGGCTTAGGATTGTTTAGTTCTTATCTGTCTGTATAGAACTGGATATAAAATTAACTGATGTAGCAATAGGACTTGGAGGAATGTTAGGCACTGCATGTATTAGTGAAGGATGTAAAAGCAGAAACAAAGCATGCCACGGTTAGGAACGCCTGTGCTACATACAGAGAGAAGGAGAAGGCAAAAGGAGTACTGAAGTGATGAGGTCATGAAAACCCAAAGAATGAGATTTCAAGGTGAATGTGATCAGCAAGTTCCAAGACTGAATTTAAAAAAAAAAAAAAAGGCGGCAGCAGAACAAACTGGAAAAGCTGGGAACCAAATACAGTTGTAGGTCAGTAATTTCTTTGTTCATTGCTTTTAAAGGAAGGGAAATACAGTGATAGAGGCAGAAGGAAGTGGGTTAGAAACAACTTTTAAGTCCAGAGCATGAAGTGGATAGCTTTTTAATCTAGGTTTAATTAGAGTTGTTCTTTAAGTACAGATATATGAAATACTAGGTTAGGCATTCCTCTAACGTGCTTTAAACTGAGATGAATGCAACTGAATTACTTGGACTTGCAGCTTTGTTAAAGCAGGCTAAATGAGAAAAGAGTCAAGGCTGTTATTTTCAAAAACTTCAGAAATGCAAGCAATGATGATCTGCCAAAAAGAAACTGAAGAGTTAAAGAACTTTAGCATTTTTTGCATGCTCCTTCAGCAAACCTAATACAGATGAAAGTCACAGACTTAATATAGTCCAAGTATGAAATAAGTAAGAAAAGGACCAAGGTTATGGTGGCTGGCTAAAACCTAATGATAGTTATTAATTCATGGGCTAATTTGGGTTCAAAAGTCTTTTGTTCTTTCCCTCTCTTTCCCACATGTCTTTTGGGTGCAATTAAAGATCTTGTTCTTAGTTTTTACATTTGCTAATGTGCTGAGCTACTTCAGGTTGTCTTGACATACTGATCTCCAAGATGGTCAACAAAATGCATCTTTTAGTATATGAAGCACTTACCATATTTTGTGATTACAGCACTTCACCAGCCACACAATGCAATTTCATAAGTGCTATTGTCCAGTGAAAAAGCTGCAGAAAAGAGTGGTGGTGGTAAGGAAAATATGGAAGACAATGAGTATTTATATTACAATAGAGTTTACAACATGCTAGAAATATTTTCCAAGCATATAAAGACTCTGTTCATTGCCAAAGGGCTTGTACCTAAAAGACGGTGTAAGCATGACAAAAAGCAAGGTAGGGTATACAAAGCAAAAGGGCTAACACGATGGTTGCCAAAACTGAGGGGGAAAAGACTTACTCCTCTTTCTCCTCTGCTAGTTACTCTACACTTGCTCCCTAACATGGCATGTCCAAGATAGCTGATTCCTTGTCTGTGTCAGTGGATGTTGTAAAAGAACTTCACTGGTGATTCAGTAATGATGAGACATGCTGCTTTGCAGAGAATGCAGATGAAAAGTCTTCAAAGTAATACCAGTCATGATGAGGATGTTGTGGGATAAGCTTAATGCAAGGTCATAGTTTTTTGTCACCACTTAGATATGGATCTGGTATGTTTATTAGAAATGGAAAAAAAAAAAGAGTTGGTCAGTGAATAACTTTTCTGTTTTCATTAAGCAGTAATAATAGCTTCATTTATACCATGCTTTATATACTTAGAGTACTGCAGCAGTAAGGTTATATAACCAACCCAAAAAAGAGTCTTTCAAGCCCAGGGAGAGAGGGAAATGTGGAGTAACAAGATTAGAGAAGTTTAATTCACAGAACAAAATCAGCTTAGAAATAAAGTTTAAATAAAAAGTAATCTCATCTTGATAGTTTCACTGCGAACAGGAAAGAAGTCCCTGGGACTCCAGGCTAAGTTTTTCACTTCAGTCAAAAGACCACTTGGAAGCTACACATGCTTCTGAGGTTGATGGTAGTGTAAGGTGTCAGTCAGAGAGATATGTGTCCATGATAGTGTCATGATTAAAATTCAGAATTTGGGGCCTTACAAGCATTTGCTCTTTTCTTACTAGACAATTCCACAGTGCTCTTAAGCCTGACTGCTCTTATTCCACTTAAAACTTTATTCACTGATCTCAAGAGTGGCATTTTTCAAGCTTGTTTTTCATAAGAGCAAGTGAACTGTAACAGGTTTGCAGCTTTTCCAAATAAAACTAGAGAACTGTTTGTCTGAGTTGGATTCTCTGTTCAACTCACTTCCTTTCTAATCAGGACAAACTGTACAAAGTACATCCACAAGGCTATGCAAGTGCTCCTTTGTTGAATGCACCCTGTTTTCCTGAGGTACTCAAAGGGTTAGTGTAGCTTATTCATATCCCAAATACCTCTTCTGCCCCCTGTTTCTGCAAAGCAAGGAAAGGGTCACCCATTAGAGGTGATCAGGAGGGTGTGGGGTTATTGACTGGCTGTGCTAGTGCCAACTATTATGGAGGAACATGTGACCAATCAAATCACTCTGTGGCCAGCACAACAAGCTAAGAAGTCTCAGCAATTTTCAAAACCCAGGCTTCAGCTCTCTGATATGCCAAGAACTTGATATTCTCCTGTCACAGTATGAAGTGGCACACAGCCCGTGGGACGATGGAAAATCAGGCTTAGAGCCCTGAAAAATAATCCACAGTACCCTGGACCACCTCCCATCCCACTTAATGCTTGCTGATGTGGTTGTAGAGTTTCCCTAGAAGTTTTTGCTGAAGTGAAAGTGATAGAATAATTAGGTTGTTTATTAGTGAACAGCAGAATAGTGAAATGTTTAAAGGAAAACCCTTACATTGTAATCTGAGATTATAAGGGTTGGGCTAAATTATAAGAAGTATTTTCAATTACTTTGTATAAACTTGTATTTAATATTGTCAGATTCAATTTAATTGTATTTAATATTGTCAGATTGTCAGATTCTTCAACTAGAACTGGTTTTGCTGACCATGAATCTGTCTGAATTGGTATGCATTTGCTTCTGTGGGAATATAGCCTATTTTTACTATACCAAAAATATGGATAGAGTTGTTCCAGATAGATTCATACATATTGAAATATTTTAGTATTTTAATATTTTATTCATATTTAGAGAAACATTTATTACACTACTGAAGTACAAGACAATGTTCTCTTTTAATTTTGGGGGATGAGGGTTTTTTTTCCCTGGAAGTACTACTACGAGATGTCTATTATCTGTAAAGCTGTGGGAATGCAACAGAGCTTAGAAAATGCTCAAGACAGACTCATTCTAGTTTTGTCCTCATTTTTAAACTTTGTAGTATTGGAAGTTCAAAAGCTTTTTCCACATTGTCTGTGAGGTTTCTCCAGAGAGAGTATTTCTGGCTTTGGTTAGAATAAAACACCCTGTCTTGCTAAACATTGACAATTATGTACATTTTTGGCCTCTAACTTAAGCAAGCCAGCAGGTCTTCAGGGTGCTTTAAGTCCAGTTATGGACAGAAAATTACTTTTGAAGAACATTTTTTTGCACACTATTTGAAATCAACATGCTGATACAGTGATATGCAGGGGTTTCTCTGGGGAAAAAAATATCTTGTTTTATCTGTAGGTAGGTCAAATTTATATCAACTGCTCTGGAAGCTTTTATCAGTTTCAGTGCAGACAAGTCTTCCATTGTGAGAACAAGGGACTCCAATGTAAAGAAAGTCTGTCCAGCACTTTGTAGGGCTACAATCATAACATGACCTTTTCACTTGGCATCTGATATGTGCTTCCTGTCCCTGTGTCATCATGATTCAGCATCGTGACATGCCAAAAGATCAAGGTGGAAACAGTGCCTAGCAGTGTTAGGATGATGTGGCCTGCTGTGATTATTTTGCATGTACCTGATTTATTGCACATCATAGTTTCTCTTTCCTCATCTTTGAGCTGCCAGGCACGTAGTTCTCTCTTCTGTCAGTGCCTGGCCTTGTATTTGGAAAAGAAAACAGAGATGTCCTGGGTTATGGGCAAGAAGGACAGTTTGTGCTGTGCCACTTGCTTTGGGAAGCTTGAGAGCACCTCAGCTCACATATTACATTATATCCTGCAGTTTAATTAGAGTTGCAGTCTCTGCATTTTTTTTTTTTCTCCCTCCTTTCCTGATTCCCTAGAAATGTAGAGCTTAAGAGAGGAACTCAAGAACTGTTCCTTAAGCCATAAATATATATTTGTTAAAAGACTGGATATTTTATCTTTGGATGAAGATGCAGTTTCTCTTCCTTTTTTTTCTGCTGGCCAGCACAATTTCTGCTATCTCTAAATTCTTTGTCTTGTTGAGGCAGTTGTTCCAGTAAGAAATTAAAAAAAACAGTGAGCTTAAAACATTTGCTGCTGTGAAAGGAGAAACCTGTCTCGGTAACTAAAGAGAGAAAGGAAAAGATAATAGGGTGGTTTTGAGCTGGTGAGACTGACTAGGTGTTATTCCTCAGTAACACTTAGGGATTTTTTTTTTTCCTCAAGAAGAATGGGTGCAGGCTTCATTTTTGTTTGTTTTCCAAGTGAACAGTGGTGTCCTCCTCCTTTTCTTGAACAAAGGGAATGCAATATTATAGCTCATGTTTTGTTAAACTGTCAAGATACCACATCTGTCCTGAAGAGCTCACCTTTGCCAGGGCTAGCTACAGACACACACACACACAGAAGAATTGTGAGCCTGAACCCTGTAGAGTCATCGCAATCTAGATAGACTCAACACAGCTCAGCACCATGTTCTCCTACACTGCCTGCTCCCTCTTCTGCTAGGACAGTGCCTGTGTGTTCCTAGGCACCTCTCTGATGCCTATCAATGCAATGTCACATTGCTCTCCTGCCATCAGGTCCCTCATTGTCTCCCCCTATCCCAAGGGCTTTGTGATGCCTTTTCTTGCATTTCCATCCTTGCAAGACACAGGCTTTTACTCCATGCCTTTCTGTTTACCTTCAGTGCTGCTCTTGTGCCCTCCTGCAACCCTTTCTTCGGTTTTGGTACATTTATGTCATAGTGTTGAGTCGCTGCCCACCAAAAGAGGTGGTTCTCCAGCAGCATGCTCCTTAATACCAGATTTGTCAAGCCCTTTGGTGAGTCAGTTCAAGAGAATAGTTTTCTGTTGGATTAACAAGTTGGATCAGTTTACAGAGTGGTTTGATGTGGTGCAAGAGAGGGTGTGGACAAGCAGGGCCAGGAGTCAGGGAGGGAAAAGCAGGACCACCCAAGTCAGAACAGTAAGCTGACTCAGTCATGTCACGTAACTTCACCCTTATTTACTTCTTATTACATAACATGACCCATTTCTACTTTCTCCTTTACTGAAAGAAGTCTTTCCTTTTGAAACTGTATTGAGAGAATCAGCACATCCAAAGTGCAGGATAATCTATACCAAAAGAGGATAATAGGTACCTAAGGATGCAAGGAGAAGTGTTTTAGGCTATTGATTTAGGTGTTTGATTGTTTGGGGTTTTTTTCTTTCTTTCCAGGTGTTAGTAGTTGGAAAGGTTCTGTCTTGATTAGAACAGTTCTTGAGATTTTAGAACTGAACAAATGTAGTATTAAAAACTGTGATACTCTTGCACACTCATGATGATGATGTTTTGTGTCTTCTTATGTCCTGTGCTAATAAGCACAACCTTCTGTGCAAATACTCTTAGTCTAATACCAGAGTAAGATATTTCAGCATGTTTTAAAGCACTTCCCAAGAAACTTACACCAACAACAGATATATACTAAACCAGAAATACTAGTAGTGGATATACAGTGATTTAAATTCCTATATTAGTATGAAAAATTGTTGTCTTCCCCCTGCGTCATCTAAAGTGACACTATTTATTTTATCTCTTTCAGTGGTCATTCCAATGGCACAACACTGTTAATTAATCCAGTAAAACATAATGCTTGAAGTGTGCTCTGGAGAGCTTTTACAAAGTACTACCTAAATATTAAGCTCTGTAAAATTAAACTTACCAGAAGTTCATGCAAGTGCACAGCTGAATATGAATTATTAATATCTTTGTTTTGTTCTCAGTGATAGTATATACTACAGAGCTGTAATTAGGGCTGAGTTGCGTCTGAGTCTTGCTATCATGCTGCATCAGTTTGTCACTGTTAGAATTGCTAACTCTGAACCTGTTCCTTGCTCACCCAGCTAGCTAATTAGTGACCTAGAGATAAGGTGGCATTTATTGCTACTAGAAGAAATGGCCTTTCATTTTTATGCAGAAGAAAGAAACAGGTCAGCAAGCAATTTACAGATTCTTCATCCACCCACAGTGTGATAGAAGATGTTAATACTTATCTTGTGAGGAGGCAGATTTCATTTTTTTCATTGCTGTTTCATTAGGCTTACATTTTCTCCCTGGCATTATTTTCTCTTTTTGTTGTTGGTTGGGGGTTCTTTGTTGTTGTTTGTTTTTCTTTAGGAGGTGGGGGCTGTTAACCTCAGACTCTATCTAATGCTTAGACCATGTTCAGGAGTTGTCATTAAAAGAGATTCCTAAAAGGGTTCCTCAGATTACAGTTTCCTCACTGTGTGATGTAGATACCAAGTTTGAACTGGAGGGGATAGGCAGAGAATAGATACTGTATCCTCACCTATGTAAGAAATGGCATGTGTTGTTGAAATTTGGGTGGGAGGCAATGCTCCTCCCTTATGAAAACATATCCTCCCATAAAAGCCATGTGCAAAAGTAGTTAAGGGCTTGCTGCCCTTTTATTTTTTTTTAATAAACAGCAACTTATCAATGTGAGAGGCCAAACATGGCTAGCTCATATACACACAAAGGCTTGTGTGTTTGTGGATGTGTCTACTCTGCTTATGCAGCCTGGCTCCTACGTTCCTACCTTATTTTAGCTAGGGTAGACATTTCTCCCCTTCATTTGTGACATGAGTAAAATAAATGCTGAATCATATCTTTGTGGATTAACACTCAGCAATTCATTTGTTAATGGAACCTTATTTTCAGTTTAAAAATGTCAACTTCAAGACACTGAATCTTTTAAGAAAAAACTACAGCATGGAGCTAAAAAGAGTTCTCCCTTTCTGTTATCTTAAGATAGCACTGAAACGCAGACCTAGATGTTACATTACCCTTACAAGACCCTTCTCAATTGAGAATGTAGGTTCATGTTGGAGAATCTGCCCCAAGCCTCTGGTTTTGCATTTGTAATTCAGATACAGACGAGGCAAGTCAGGAAGAAAACTTCTTCAAAGATTCATAAATGCCAGTATATAACATCTAATGCTTGCTTGGTGCACTGTATATTTTACTGCAAGGTTTAGCAAATGCTATATATAGGGCAAAGCTGTGAAGCAAGGTAACAAGCTTGTTTCCCTTTGTAAGGCCTTTAGAGCAGCTAGATGGGAGCCCTTCCAGAAAGCACTCTGGAAACTTTCATCTAGCTTTGGCACTCTATAAATAGAGGAGGTCTTCATCCCCGAGGAGGTTTTGCAATGCCATTCTGCAGGGGAGTACCAAGCTCCAATGAAGGCAGCGGAAGGAGAATTAAAGAGTGGCGTGGTGGAACAAGGAAGGGGAATGGGATCTCCTTGAATGTGAGATGAGGTCTGCAGACAGGTTGAGAGAATAGTTAGGATGCAAGGCTCTTCCCAAAAACAGATCCTACACAGAAGCTACTGCCATCAGAGTGGAAAATGCAGCCACAGTGACCAGCAGCTTCAGATGACAAAGAAAGATACCTGATACTCCCTCAGTCAGTCAAGAAACACTTCTGAAGAGATCTTTTGCTCTCCAGAGCAAACAGAAATGGTTTCACTAAGATCAGTGAAAACAGCAGTAAATGCTGTAAGAATTATTGTAGTTTACCATGCAGAAATTGCTCTGATAGACTGTCATGAGTAAGATAATATGTGACAGGGTAATCACAAACACGACTCTGGAGTAAGTCCCAGGAGCATAACACTTGGAACTTTGTTTCTAAGAAATATGTAAATATAGAAGAAAACCGGCTGACTGCTACAGAAGCTAGAAAAATCTGTCCAAACTTTTTTCATTAGCATAGGTCCCTTGATTGTGACAGGAGGTTAAAAAGCATTATCTCCCCAAATTTACCAGCAGTATATTTTCCAAGATTTATCTGCAGCTTAAATGTGGGGCAAAAATTGGGGTCAAGCTTCATGTATTGTTTTCAGAAGAAATAACTTAGAAAATGAGATTGAAAAAGGAAAATTTTGCTCTGACTTATGATAGATCAGCCTCTTAGTAATATCAAAATCTTGGTTGCTATACATTTGAAAAAGGAATACTCCACTACATATATCATTTTTGGGGGAAAAAAATCTGAAAATATAGGAAGAGGCTTAATTTTGACTAAGCACAGTAATTTAGAGCCAACAGAGCTAATCTGGGAGGCAGCATTCAGTCCACAGAAGAATGAAAAATGGAAGCAAACCATTTTCCTGCTCACAGACTGCATATTGAACACACTGGGTTATAGATAAGTTATTATTTGATCTCAAAGACCTTTGATAGGCAATCTTTAAATGTTTTTCTTTCTGCCAACAGTTTCAGACTTGAGAGATCTTTATTTTGTTGATGTAAAAACAATATAAAAATTGTGAGAACGCTGAGCCATTGCCCTACAAGATTATCATCTTTCTGCCTTCCTGGAAGCGTCATCCAATACAATTTCTTTAAAGGTGAGGGAGATGTGCTCTTCATGCCAGAACAGTACTTCTTTCAGTGTGCTAAGGTTTTATGGTATTTTTAAAATTGGAAGAATCTGATCTTAGATGGGCTAGAATACATGGTACAGTGTGCTAATTATAAGGTAAATTACAATAAAAAATATTGAGGACAAATTAATTGTTCATATGTATGGCTTTAAGTATACTGTGACAAAACATGTACAAGGGAAAAAGGATTTCAAACAGTAGCATGCATTAGCTCCCAAACACTTTCCTTTGCTTTTTGATTTCAGTGAGCAAAATCATCCTAGCCTATCCTAACCTGCTTCAACTGAATCATCTACTGCAGTCTGAAAGGCCAGAATGAAAGAGTTTTCTTCATGTAAACAAAATTTTACACACACAAGAGAAAAGTAGCCACTCAAATGCTGGTGCAATCCCTCTGAGAAGCTTCACAGAAACCTTAAGGCTGTATTCCTGAAGTGGTGTGCACACAACTGAGGTGTGTGCAGTGGTTTTCAGAATATTTTGTTAATAAATAACATTGTTCATAAGTTGGTCTGGCTGCATGCTGTGTTTGTGTGAGAGTGCCTGAGAAGGAAGAGAGAGGCAAGAACTTGTTTACAAGTGGTTTATTGACTATTAAACTCTTAGAGCTAGATAAAAGCAGAAGTAAATAACCTAATCTATGTATTACAACAGTGCATAGTCTCACCTTCCTTCTCCCTGCATCATATTTCCTATCTAGGTCACTGTGCAGTATGAGGCTGTTGGTTGACCATATAATGTTTCTACGCATTGACCCAGATGGAGTGATGAAAGGCATATTTTCAGGCCTTTTATGCAAACCACTAGTGTCCCAAGTCTGCTCCTGGCACGTATTTTACCTTCCTCCTTTCTGGTTCAGTGCCTGGTACAGCTTGCCCAGCCTTATGGGTGGAATTGGCTATACTGAGATCTAAACAGCTTTGTAGATAAAGCCATCTTGCCATCAGCCTTTCAAACATAAATTCCATCACTACCCTGCAACTGCTATGTAATTAAATGTTCTCCTGCTAGGCATACTCTGGTTTTATGAGTTTTATGAGTCATGGCAGCAAAGGGAGAGTCCCCAAAACCAAGAATGAGCACAAACACCCCCATGATAATCATCTTATTTAGAGACAATAAGGTTCTCGCTTTTCTGGAGAAGTGAATGCCGGGTCTCCTCAGATTCCTTGTCAGAGTATCTCACACTGCCCTTCACTAGTATGCACAGAGAAAGTGTTTTTTTCAGTGCTGAAGTACATAAAATTTGATAGTACCGATGCTTGCAAGGAAGTGGTTTATTCTGAGTGTACAGCACATTGGTTTGGGAATGCTTGAGAAGGAAGGAAGAGGTTAGAACTTGCAAATTCTGTGCTCTCGCAAGCTGAACCCCAAACCCATCTACCCCACAGGACATGTACTACATGTATGAGGAGACCATGTTCCTCTCTTACATTGCCAGGGCCCAGCAGTCAAGAACCCAGCATTTAAAGCAGTGCCAAAACATTTTTTTCCTAGCTGTAAGCAATTAGGTGAATAAAATTCGAAGGGAGCTCAGCAGCACCACTGTCTTGTCCCACTGAGGCAGAGGAATGCTCACTGTGCATCACTGGACTGTCTGCACCCCTTTGCTTTCACACCTCCTTCCAGCAGTGAGCACAGGGCAGTGTTGCTTTGCTTGCCTCCAAGTGGACCTATATGCTAGCTGTAGGTAACTGCCAAAGTGAGGAAGAGGCAGTCGAGGAGCGTATGGGAATGAGAAAATGTTAAGCATATCTAGAGTTCCTCTGACCAGAATCACCTTCTTAATGTAGCTTGCACCGAACACAGTGAGCCATGGAAAGCAAATGTCAGCTGCCCTAGCTTCTGGGTGCATGGGGCAAATCACCACAGCAGTCTTTAAACTCCTGGTCTGTTGGCTGATGAGATTACCCCTTGCTCAGCACTCAGGCACACACACTCCTCACCAGCTTTCCTTGACCTATTTACTGGCAATGAACTAGATGCAAGCAGACCTTGCATTTCAACTGTGCTTGAGCTAGCATGGCTCACTTCGACTCTAGAGGGCTGAAGGAAGCACATAAAAGTGGTTTTGATGACAAACCTGGGAGAGTAGTTGAGGTTGGTGACAAGCCAGGGTGAGGTAGACTAGGATGTTAGTCCCTCAACTACAGCTGGAAGAAGACGTGGGTCTCTAGCCTGGTTGTGGCCATATGGCTATGTACAGGCTATGACTACCCAAGGAGGGCTTTGAGAAGGGCTGTTCCCTCCCTTCCTCCACCCAGGCAGCTGCCTCAGCAGGCTGCCTACTCCTCCTGTGGCTGCCCTTGTCTCTCCCAGGACTGAGCTCTATGTTCTCATGCAGGGGCTGGGCAAACCGTGCTGAGCCAGCTTGTGTCCAGTGCTTGCAGTAGCACACAGCACAAATGACAGTGCTCCGTGCTGTCTTCCCCCAGATAGGACAAGGATCAGCCTCTGTTGCACTCACTCTGCTTACCTTGTCCTTTCACCTTAAGCTCTTCATCTATCTAGGTCCAGTTGCAAATGCTGAATTAAACTCTTAATACTCTTGAGCAGGGGTGGAGGGTTAAGTCAGATGAAAGATTAAGAGTACCTGAGCAGGATATATGCTTATCTAAGGGTACTGAGTCTAAAACTAAAGTCCAAAATGCCCTCAGGCAGCTGGCCACACTTGGTGCCAAGTCTTGCAAGGCAGCTGTCCATGTGACCTGCTGATCCCTGTTCATAGACAGAGCTGCTGCTTTCTGGGAAGCTTGGCACCTGCATGTTCAAGATCGGGACACCAGCTTCATATGGTGGGCACCCTAACCCATCAGCAGGAGAAAGTGGTGCATGAAATACTTGGCAAAATCCTGCAAACATGAAACAAGTGTCTGACCTGCAGAAAGCAGTGGGATTCACACACTGTCTGCTCCTCCAGACAGCTAGTTTCTTGCTTCTCCTGTTTTCAGCTCTCCAGGCAATTTTTGTGGTAGTAATTTTTGACATAGGCACCAAAGCACATGCTTCTGGTGCTGGCAGGAGAGTAAGACCTGGATAAGAAAGGTCCATACACAAGAAGCACAGGAGGTCTGGCATACAGCACCTTCAGTTTGTACATCCCAGGAAAAATGAAAAAAAACACAACCCAGTAAATGAAACTATTTGCTTGTTTCAGGTCAAGTGACTGGAGATTGAGACTAGGTAGTATGAATTAGTATAATTCATTTCCATTTCTTTGTCTTCTCTAAGCTGTGATGTTCATGCTGATTTTCTGTATCTCGTATGACTTTCTCAATCTTCATAGGCTTCAGTTCTGATCTCTTTTTAAACCTTGATACATCCATGTTATTTTTAGTCTTGCAGACTATTTTTGGATAATAGCAAGAAGATACAGTCTTTTTTAGCTAGCCTTACAGGCAAAACTGTGACAGACTCTCCTTTTATACCTTGTTTGCTGCAACATCCTTTCTTTGGTTGTGAGACACATACACATTTGCCCTGCAGATATTTATTCACAGAGCTGCTGTAGAAGTTGTTCTCTTTGCTTGCCATTTTGTCACCCCTTTCCATTGACATTCTTATCTCAGTAGGAGAAGTACTCAACCCGATTTAAACAAGCCCATTTACATTGTGGTTGATGATACTACTCTAGCCATGTAGAGGGACTTATTTGCACATGCACAGTGAGTGGAGTTTTGCTGTGCCCTGGGTTGCTGCAGGAAGGAGCACAGCTGGCCATGTCCTTCCTGCTGCTGTGACATCCCCGAGCACCACATATCCCTCAGGGCTCTTTGCAAATGAGCTGCAGGCCATTGAATCCCTGGCAGAAGCTGTTTGTTTCCAGCATCGCCTTTCCTGGTGTCCCAAGGCCCATCCCTGTGACATCACGGGTATGCACCACTCCCATGACAGGTAAGAAAGTGAGGAGCCCTGGGGAAAGGCAGCTGCAGGGTGCCAGAACAGCCCTGCCACCCTCAAAGCAAACTCCTCCCAGCCACAGCCTAATTGTTGCAAGCTCCAAGTTGCCTCAAGAAACAGGTTGCGAGGCGAAGCTCTAGGCTAGAGGACCTGATTTTCATTAGGATAATCCATGATGGGCCGCTCAGAAGCCATCTGCACATTCAGGTAGCCCAGAGCCCTTTCTTCCCTGGTAGGACTGCCTGCTAGGATCCTATATATACTCTTGTTCCTTGACCAGCTCTCCTGTCTCTGCTGAGATGTTGTGCAGGTTATCTGTAACAGTACAGCAGTGGTCTGTAGTTTTTCTGAGGTACATTTTATACATCTGGAAATACCATAAAGCTGCTCTCAACAAGCACAGATTGAGTTTCTCCTAATTTAAAACCATCAAACACAGCTGCCTGTCTTTGCTTTCAATGCCTTCCAGCCCTATCTCCATGACAAAATACGACATGAAATCCCACCTTCTAGAAGATGCCCCATACTGCGTGCAGATTTTATCCCTGTAACTTTGTCCTCTTCATCATGCTGCCTCTCACATTCAAGAGATGCTCCCAGTGAACATCAGCTTCCCAAAAGCTCCTTAGACTCACCAGCAATGAAACTGGTAATGGCAGGGCTGCTGGTGTCCCACTGCTCCTTTAGTTGGCCAGGCAGTGATACCACAGTGCTACTGCATTTCTAGTGGTATCACATATAGAATATCGATCCATTTCACTGCATAATGCAAGCAAGATGAACTTGGATCTTAGAAATTAAACCAGACATATATAGACTCTGGATTCATGCAGGTGGTTAGATAGAGATCTTATGAAATAAAGCTCACAAGCCTGAAAAAAAATAATGGAAGAAAATAGTCCAGATTTTTTTTTGTGAATTCTGTTCTCATTGTCACACGGTATTTGCCTTGCAGGCTTCTCTAGGGCATTAATCTACTTTATTTTGTTTTGAGATAGTAGTTTCTTTCTTCCCCAAACCATATTCTAATGTTAGCATTCTACAAAATATAAAAGTTTAGGCATTTTTGCTTGTCTATCATAGAAAATGGTGCTGTTATAACCATGTAGAAGTAATCATCCCAACCTATTGAGCAGACAGCGTGAAGACATTTTATAATAGAATAGCAATTCCCAAAGAACTGGAAGAAACTCAGTGGTGTAAGTCACCTCTCTATCATCTAGTGTAGGGCTTTTGCCAGTATAAACTAGTTTCGTTACAAAACCTCACAGTTCTTAGTGCAATTTTTATACTAGGAAAACTAGTAGATCCAGACTGTCTACAAAAACATGACTGCAGCAGCCACCAATATCATGAGGACTTGTTACACCAAAGTCAGTCCAGTTGTAACTCTTGATTTTATTGAAAGTTATTCTAAGAATTACTTTGTCCCCCTGGGCTGGATACCCTTTCATAACAAGAGCATAAAGTGCACGTCTAGTAAACTCACATATTCCAGGAAATCTGTAAAAAGAAAAAAAACATTTTAATGGTTGGAGAAGGGACCGTGGGGTGAAAATGAGTCATTTCTGTATTGCTGCAGGAATTCTGCTACTCCAGTAAGTATCCAGCCTCCCACTTGCATGCTGCCCTTGTAATTTTGCAGGCATGTGAGATTTTTGCAGCTCTGGGTGACCTCTTTTTCCCTCCTAGATAGTGCAGCTAGGCCTCACAATCAACACAACAGTTAGCCAGAACTCTTTTTAGCTTGATAAATATATCTGCATGAAGGCATTGGGTGGTGTGTGTGAATCCAAGCAGGGCTGACATGCAGGTTAGGCAGTGCACAGCCCAGCGCTGAGGCGGCAACATGCCAAGCAGGAGGAACTCGCTCCCTCTGAGCATGTAAGCAGTGGAAACTTACAACACATAGGACACAGTAGCGTTAATCCCTCTCAGCTACACCAGTTCCCAGCCCCATGCTTTGATTTCCACCAGTGCTCAGGTGGCATTGTGAGGGGCATGCTAGGTTACCTGTGAATGGACAGCTTGGGGACACCCTGGGTACATGGCCCCACACTCATCCTAGGCTTGTCTCCCTTTGTAAGGCTTATCTGAGCTCTCCTTATAACTGCTTTGTTGTGTGGTGGCTTTTCTAAGCCTGATGAAGTAATAAAAGCATCATCTTCCTTTCATTGGGAGAAATGGAGCTGCTTCTGGGCATTGAAGTAGCAAGACACAGGGAATACTTACATGTTTCAAGTTTGGCTCTCACTTGGCAAAGAAAGCAGCTGGAATAGTTATGGCTTTGCTATGTGTTTTAGCCACAACAGAGCTTGGGAAGCTAGAATGGGAGGGTACAAACTACTGTCCCTGCTTCCACCTCTGCTATTTCCCCCTCCTGCAATGGTAGTAGGACAGCATACCCAACTCTCCAAGGTCTTCTGCCAGCTCCCTCTTTCGCCATTTCCATCTTCCCATGAGAGGTATGAGCTAGTCCCAGCCTTTTATCCTTGGAGTGGCAAAAACCAACTGTGCCAGCTCAGCTGGGGAGTCCAGAGAAATTACTTTGGTCAGACAGACCCGAAGAGGTGCCCTGAAGTGCAGTGTTCCCTGGGTCTGCTCTACCAAGCACCAGGCATGGGTACCTTCTTTTAATATTAATGCCAATCCTTTTACTTCATATTTCAGTAGCCTAGGAATGTGCATACAGTGAGTAACTGGACCTCACCTAAAAGGATGGTAACATATTAAAACTAATTTAATTTAGACCTTTGCACTTGTCAGTCAGATGTTTTGCATTCAGCTGAGTGGTGCTCAGACAGTATAGGCAATATTACCTATCTATGCAATTTCACATGGCTCTAACTTTGACCATCATTGCTGTTTCCTCTTAGATTTGGGATGCTAATTACAGAAACAGATGTTGCTCTGTTTCTAGGTGTCCTGGTTGGGCTGGAGCTGAACTGATTCTGCTAAGGTGGTCTTGCTTCTAGCTGAGGCTCCTTTAAAGCGACTGCATTTTCTGAAGCTGGCAGTATGTTTTTCAGAAACAGTGCCAGCTTCTAGCAGTGATTAGGCCCATAATGTTTGGGTTACAGCTGGGATTGAAATGTAAACAAGGGCCACTGCTGAATTTTTTTTTCCTTTCTTTTTTTTCCTTTGTGATTCTACTGGAAAGTGGGGGGTGCAGGGTTAAAGTCTGCACCTATAGGAAAGGAACAGGCAAGACAGGTGACCCCAAACTGACCAACTAAGTATTCCATTTCACACACATCATGCTCAATGTAAATTTAAGGGGAAGTTCCCTCTGTGCTCTTCTCTTCCCTTGAATTCTGCTTTGGGCCCATCTTTGCTGTTTTTCGCTCTTGAGTCCAGCTTCCAGGATCCAGGAATCTGGGATCCCCTCCCCCAAGTCCAACTCCTGTCTGCTACGGTAACATAGTGGCCAGAAGGGAGAGGGGGAGGTTTGAATCTTGGTGCTGGCTCTGTATCTATATTTGCATATATTGTTTATTGTTGCTGTTTTTCATTAAAGTAGTTAAAGTAATTTTTTTTTTTTCCAATCCACAAGTCTCGTTCTTTCACTCAAACGATAACACTAGGGTATGTGCAGTTCTGCAGCATCAATGGTGAGGAAAACCTGCTTCACAGGTTGGCTTCTGGCAGGTGTTTCACATGTGGTTGTCTCAGACCTGACTTTGCATTGAACATGACTCAGTGTGTCCTTCTCCACGCTGGACACTGCTTAGGCACACACATCTGCGCAAAGCAGGTGCAAACCACTGCCATTCATATGTGGACATGATTCTGCTCAGATATTGGGGCCATGTCACCTGAGATGTTTTTCCTTCATGGAGAATCATGCCTTGGGTTTCTTTTCATTCCCCTGCTTGAGTGAGGGGGAGTTTGTTTAAACATGCCAGGTTGAGAACCTCAGAGGGTTAGGAGTTTCTTCACATGCAACTCAGCTGTCCCATCTCAGCAGCAGCTGCCTCCAGGAGAAGGGAAGAGTGTGCAGTGAAGCACAGACACCCTACATCTATAGCACTCTACCTGCGTGGATTAGTTAACCTCCTTTGCCTGCTTTTGTAAAATACTGCAAGATTTGTGCATTTCAGTATCTGCCCTGTGCACATATTACTCATTTGTTAGAAGCCTGCTGGTTATTCCCCTTCATCTGGTGCACCCAACTGCTGTTCATCCAAATTGGGCATTTGGAAAAATCTTTTCACCCAAATTACATTAGCAGAAGGTGAAAGTAAGCAAGGAGAAAATAAGGACCACTGCATATATTCCATGTGGGTAGAATACTTGTTATTTTCCTGTGCAACAACTGTGGATGTTTTTCTTACTTAAAAAAAACAAACAAAATATCATCCCTCCTCCCACCAAAACATCAAACAACCCCCAAATCTCTGACTAACTGCCAGCTTCAGCTACACCAGCCATACGCAGCTTTATGAATATAGCTGAGCGCTGGCCCCCCAGAGCAGGGCAAATTCCAGTTACTTGGCTCTTTGGGATTAATTGTGCCTTTCATTAAGTTGGCTTGGACTACTCTTGTTAATCATGGAATACAAATCTTCCTGAGACAGGCTCTCAGGCTATTGATTACAAAAGATAGCCATTTCAACAACCATTACATAACAAAATCCAAACCCTCGATGCTGCATGCAGTTGTTGTCATAGATAGGAACTGTTTATTGATCACAGTCAGATATGAAAATATGCATCCTTTACACTAAGTGATGTTGAATATCTAGTGTAGCAAGATGAAAGTCATCATTTGTGCCACCTGGGGGAAACAGCTCTGCCAGAACGTGGGAAGATGTACCTTATCTAACAACCTACCTAACATGTAGTGGCTGAGGGCAGCAAGCAGGAGAATTACAACGCTTCTGCTTGTGAAACATCATGCCTGAGAAGCAGAAGGGTGTGGGTTTACCCCCCAACTCACTTTACGTGTCTAAATGAAGCATTGGTGGCAGAAGCACAGTCGTCCTGGGCATTCCCTCAAAGACAGAGATTTTAGGAGGGTTAACTTACTTTCTGCAGGGACCTCCCTCTCTCTCGACCACAGATACACTCCTCACCCAGGAGGAGTCCAACTGCAGTGACAGAGCAGGGTGGCAGAAGCACTGCCTGAAGGGAAGATACTAGTGGTTGTTTGGGTCCACTCTTAAGGAAGGGGGAAATCCTGAAGGATTGGCTCAGGATTCCTCTAGTGTGGGTGACAGGCACAGGTAGCAGCAGTCAGCACATACAGCAGATCCTGTTACCTCCAGCCCAGAGGTGTTCTCAGAAGGAACATTGTGCTGGGACAGTCTCCATGAGATAGATAAAGACTTCCTGTGATGCCAACCCTGAAGCTATGCTGATTTACACTAGTATGAAAATAGCCCTGGGAGTTTTGACACTAGTGGAAGGTCAGCCAGACTGGGACATGAGGGCCAAAATGTAAAAGGGGGAGGGGTGTGGGCAAAATAGCATCTTTTCTAACTATGTGCTGGATCTGTGCTGTAAAGACAGACGTAATTGTGTGTCCCCTTTGTTTAGAACTGGTTTACCTCTGAACGCTATCACCATTAGAATAGGTATTGGATGGTTTTTGGGAGCCCTGGGTTCAGGCCAGGATTGTACTGTGCTAACAGAGAATTTAAAATACAACCCCATCCCAAACCCTCTACCTTCCAGGAACTTGCTTATAGTGTGTTCCCTGTTAACATCTGTTAAAAACTGGCCAGATCTCCTTCTCAAAACCCATAGAATTCCTCAGTGCTAGCAGAGCTTACATCCGCGTGAGCTGCACAGATGGACAAGTTCAGTACACCTCCTTGATGCCAACATGTACAAAGGAAAAGTGAGCTTTTACTTTCCCAGCAGATGCTGCATTCCTGGGGCTGGGGAGAAACTGCAGGTACCCACTCCTTCCTTTGGGCACAGAAAGCTGCTGCCAGCAAGGAGAAGGGAGAGCAGAGAGGCAGCAGCTTAAAGGAGGATGTGGAAAAGTTCCAGTTATTGCAAGGCCAGTACCACGCTGAAAGAAAAAAGTGGGTGGTTCAGTAAAACTGGTGTGGCCAGCAGTGCCAAAATGACAAATGGCATTTTCCTGCTGGTCAGCCATGAGCTTGGGAGTGGTGGTGTGCAGCTGCATGTCAAAGCAATGGAGATGAAAGTATATATTGCTATGAGCACATACAGAAAGACAGTCCCTAGGAGATGATCAATGGCTTAGGAGGTCTGAGGTGCTCCAGATGTGTTGGTGCAGTTGACAGAGCTCACAGTTTTATTGCTTGACTTACATTCCTCTCTGCCCCTTTTTCCAAGAACTGGCCCTTTGAGTTCATAAACACAAAAGAGAACTTCTGCAATGTGCTTTAGCACCTGGCCATCCACCATGGTCAACATACTGTTTTTAAAGTAGTCAAGTCTGGAAAAGATCTTCCTAAACTTTCCAGAATACACATCTCTTTCCCCCAGTAAGAAAGGTGGCTGGCCCACTATGGACATATAGCCATAACACAGATAATAACAGCTACATGCCCCCCCTTCATCCTCATCTCCCCATGAGTCTCTGCATGCACCTTCCTGGCAAGCACTGGTGCATGTGTTTTGACCAGACTTGGTGCTTGCTCTGGCAGGCCCCCATAAATACTTACCCTGCCACAACCAAGAGCACAATACACTGAAGCCTCAGGGCAGGGGCAGAAAGCAGTGAAGTGGCAGTGGCAGAAATGGAACATGGGGGCTCAGCAACCTGCCTGTCACAGACCCTGCTTGATCCCTGTTGCCTTGGCAGACAAGCACCTGTTCTGGAGAAATGAGCCTAGTGCCTAAGATCAAAATGAAGAGCGCCTGTGGAAAACTGGCTAGTATTAAGCAATGCCAAGATAGATGAAGAAACAGAAGAGGATTTTGTGTTTTATGTAGCACTATGAGAAAAGAGAGCGATCTTCCTTGAGGGCTGGGAGACAGAGGATCAAAGATTTGCCTCCCAGTCTATGCAACTGTTGAAACACTCGCTTGTGTAAGATCAGACTCCAGGAATGAGTTCCTGGGACACCACCACCAACAGCTGCTCTGAGGACAGGAGCAGGGACAGAGATGAGAATTGATCCCTTGGAGTAATGAGCCTGGCCCAAGTTGCTGCAGATAGCCATGTGGTACAGGCTCTTTGGAAACAAAATACACATCACACCAAAAATCGGCAATATTTGCTGCTGTCTTCCCCTGTGGGAAGCCTGTTTGGTCATGTCTCTGGTAACTAGGAACTTTCTGCTCATTTCAGCACTCTGTCTGATGATAGATGGTTTTCACTCAGGTATTTTAGGGTCAGATTTTCCTTCAAGTTGAAGTTTGTCTTTTTCCCTTCTATCCCCCCAAGGTATTTATGGTCATCGTTTGCTTTCCTGAAATTCTTCCCATATCTTAGAGGACATGTTATCCATTGCCCTTAATTGTCCTGGACACCTCTTCACAGCACCTATTCCAGTTTGAGGGCTTTCTGAAAATAAATCTAACTGGAATTGTATACAGTATTCCAGATGAAATTTCTCCAGTGCCTTTTTAACTTCTTGCTATTAACATCTTTCCCACCTCTTTTGCATCCTATTTCTACTATGATGATAGACTCTATTTGTATAATGTCATCTCTCAGGGATCTCTGCCTGTAATATCCATAACTTTGCGGGTACTGGCAACACCCTCCAGCATTCTGCTGTTGACAAATTTCATCACATACTAGCCATGTTTCACAACACTGCTGTTTTTTTTTTAATATCTAAACTCTCAAGGAAAATACTGACAGACCTAGGACTGGTCTTTGTGGAACCCTCTCATTCCAGCCCAGTATCTTTCCAACATTACTTATCTTCTTCCCTTCAGGCAGTTCCTTTCCACTCTACAATTTGTCTGCTAATCTCCACCTTCCCTAGTTTCCCTTTTAATCACCCACGTTACTGAAGTCCAACAGACCTACTGTGCTTCCTCTTCCAAAGAGATTGAGTTATCATATCCAAGAAAGAGAATTGCTTAGTTTGGCATGATTTGGATTTGAAAGACCCATCTTGCATCTTATCCTGTTTCCCAGCTACTCATTACATGCAATACGTAATTATTCGTTCCTCCAATTTTTTTCTAAAGGTCTCAATACAAAGTTGGCAGATACCAGATAAGGATATGTTCCATACAGTTTCTCATAAATCAGATACAGGATTTTTGTGTGACAGATCTAAATAATATGCTATGACCACTTGGAGTTTTTTCAGCTTTTAATATGGTTTATTTTTAACTCATAATTTATTGGTCAGTTGAGTGCTTGCTCCTGAAGGTGCAGGCAGATTCACTGACCTTATTGAGGACCTTTTAGATAGGCTTTATTTGTTTTTATGTATTATATACTTTAGTTCTCAGGCTGTGCGCTGTCTGAATGCTTTATATCTTCAGGCTCTGGGAAGAATGGGTTGTAAAATTTGCAAAGAGTTACTTGGCTGTCTGTAGAAAGGGGAAAGCAAAACAGCCAGAGTAAATGCAGTGTTTCTCCTTGGAGTCACTCGGGTTCTTTGAGAGCTGCAGTGTTGCAGGAGCAACCCAATGTCAGTGGAACACAGGAATTTGTTTTCATCTGAGAGATGCTTTCCCTACCAATCTGGCAACAGCTATAGATGAAGCCATAACAAGGAAGAAATTTCATAATCCCTATGTTAGGAATAGAGTCTTCCACCAGTGACTGAATGACAGAATAGTGACTTTCACCTTTTGGTCCCTTTCCGTCTTCTTTCTGCCATCTTTTCCCTCCCCCACTGTTTAGGGAACTCTTTTGTTTTCAGAACTACAGGAAATGTTCTTCATGGTGATCTTTACAAGCTCCCCAAACATTTCTTCTTTATTCTGTAGTTACCAACATGCTATATGCCTGAGGATTTGCACATTGCTAGGTGAGAAAAACAAGTTTTGTGTAATGCTCAGGTTTCCAGCACAACAAAGATAAGGTTTTCTTCAATTCTCAAGCTGTTTCCCACAACCATTCACAGCCTGCTCTGAGTTGTGAGAGGTTCTGGAGGAATTTCATTTCTAGCTTTTATCCTGCATCAAGCCTCCATGGTTCATGGGCCTAACATCTGGTGAGCTCTCCACCAATTAGCTGGTCCACTGTATTTCATCCACCAAAGACAGGGAGAGATTCCTCCTTGAAGTTAAGCATCTAATTTAACAATTTGAGTGGGGCACTGCCCAAGATAAGAGTTAGGGTGGATGCTGATGACCAACCTAGTGATAGTGTTTGCATGTTTGCAAGTGATTCTGGTGTTGAAGGGCATGCTCCCCAGTCATGTGAGGAAACAGCTAAGTATCTATTTGCAAGGTCGAAGGGAAGGTCAGTGAGACAACCATTGCAATTATTTGCTAGTATGGGGCTCCCCAATGTTCTCTCTATGTTGGAGAATACAAGCACTAATAAGCTGGGAAAAGATAGCTATGGCCCTGTGGATTTAGAAATACACCAAAATAATTTCTTCCTTTTAAATTCTATTTCAAATTCCCTGCAAACAGGCCAAAATTTCACTGCCATGGGTATTTATGTGATGGTTATGGTACAATAATTCACATTTTAAAGGATGCTGTTTACTTGTATTTGAGATATTGCTGTCATATATCCAGTTTAAGCCACTTCTCATGCTGCCAGGTACAGAAGGCAGATGCCTGTTGTCACCAACCAGTTCTATCCCAGGCCAGTGCCTTGAAGATGTTCAAGTTGTTGACTTGTAATGTTGCTACTTCTGTCATTATTGTGCTTCCTCACATTCCTCAGGGTCACAATCTCTTCTTTCCTATTCCATGTTGAAACAGGGCTTGTTGAAGGACCTGGTTATCTTGTGCTCTCAAAACATGGCCAAGGTCAATGTGTTTTCTCCACTGTACTGTTTGTACAGCTGTGGGTAATCATGCAGGCTCTGAAGTCTCAGCATTCCTTTTGCTCTCTGGCTGCTTTGTGATCACTGTCCCCCACAGGCACTGAGAGCACTTTGACTTCTGGGGAATAGACATGTTCTTCCAAGACTTTGACCTATGCAGGTGCATGTGTAATGTGTTTTTAATAACAGTGGCTGAAAAGAGCTTAAAGAGAAACTTAATGTTGATGAAGATGACTTCCATACAGGATGTATTCTTGTCACGGAAACAAAGAAAATTCCACCCATTTTGATATCATATCCTTAGATCAGTGAATAGAGATGTGCATGTCATGTACAGGTATCCTAAAAAGCCCCCTGCTCCAAGCTTAGTCTGAGTTATGTATTACCCTTACACAGCTCATAGTAAAGTGAGAAACCATTCATAAAGACATTTAGCATTAAAAAAGCATTAGGATCAGTGTTTCAGTTATTACAGTTTTCTAAAGGAATCTTGATACTCTGGGATTTGTTGATATAAATAGATTTTCCCAGAGGACAGAAAAATAAAAGCTTCATGCTGATTTTTAAAGGGGGAAGTTATAAACGCATATCAAACCTTTATTAGTTTGCTCTCTGGGGGCTTTGCACTGTGACAGAACTATAAACTGTTTGGTCTGTTAATGAGCACAGTTTATTATGATTTCATTTTTCCAGGTCAGAGCTGATCACATAGAACAGCAGTCAGGGAGAGCAGGGCCAGAATTTTAGAGAGACACCTGGTCAAGTAACAGGCTATGACCAGTTCACAGCACTGGCATGTGTATGGCAGCTTCAGTGAGGTGGTTTTCAGTCTTACTGTCCTCTGTATCTTCATGGTCATCATCTATTACACAAAATTACATTCTTAGACTAATACCTCTTGACAAGGTTTTCTTCAGCTCATTTTCAATGGACAAAGGTCTGTAGCACTACTGTATGTCATCTACTTGACTTTAATTTTTTGTTTTGATGCAGCTCAAAGCTTTCTCCTGAGCTCCAACATAAGCCTGCTGGTTTCTGGGCCTAGACTAACACATCTTTGTCTTCCTGCAGAGTATAAGATCGCTTGTGAGTCCCCTGTGGCACAGAGGTAGCAGATAAAGTCTTTCAGTGTGATGCCAGGATGTTGTTCCTAGAGCACCTGGGTACAAAAAGGCAGAACAAACTCTGCATTTAAACAACAAGGTGAAACCTGGTCAATACTAGTCACCTGTGGACCAGAAGAAACTTGGATGAAAGTAGCAGCTGGGTGTGGGAAGTTATAAAGCTATGTAGAAAGCTAGACAGAAGACCACCAACACACTTTGAAGCAAAGGCTTCTTCAATGAAAATCTGCAACTGGTACCTCCTTGCTTCTGATCCCTTGTAATATGGTTAGCATAACTAACACCATTTTATAAGGCAAATGGCCATTCTCTGTGACCAAGCTGGTCATGTACTGGTCATGTACCAATTCCCTTCTGGTCATGTACCAATTTCCTCCCTCTTTATCTGGCCTGGAAGGTACTGCACATCAGACAGATTTCTTCTCCCTCTCCCAATCAAACTTGAGGTTCCTGGGTTCTGGGCCGACTACTCCCCTCCTCACCAGCCTTGAAGGTCCCTGGCACCTGGTCAAACAGGTTTTGATGTCCCTATCATAGAACAGAGAAGTCTAGCAGCACACAGAGCACTGTCTATAAAATCAAACAGTTACAAGTCCTAGGAAGGATATGGATCACAACTGCTGCTCAACAGCAAAACCCACGATGCTCCAGTGGTCAAGGATGCCTCCACTGTTGTCTGCTTACTCCGAGGAGAGAGTGACTTTTATGTATTCCTTTATGTGTTTTGAGTCTACATTATGACTGTTATATTGATACTGCAAGCCAAGTATAGAATTTGACTTGGTCTGCAGATGGTCCAGGTGATTAGGAACCATAAGCTAACCTGTGCTACAAATTTTGTGCTATGCTCATGACAAAATTGTGCTACACTTATCCTCATTATAAAAATCCTGTACTTTTCTGGTCGTAAAATTCTATGCTGGGCTGATCATAAAATTCTGTATTAAAAAAAAAAAAAAAGCTTTAATCGTAACTATAACTTACTGCTGTCATCATTCTGCCTAGGATTCCTGTAGTGTTGGATGATAAAGCCCCTTTCACATAAAATCTATCCTGACCCAGATGAAAATAAATCATCTAGAAGAAGTGCCAATATATCAAATAAATATATCAAATAGCTTGTTCTCCAGTCTAACAAAAAGCAACAGATGACTCTCCAGCTCTGCATCGTGGAAGGGGTCTACTAAGTGGGGTGGTCAACCACACAGAAAACAGCAGCTGACGAAATCAAAGAAGATCCTTGAGACCAGCAGTACCAGCAGACTGCATGCTAATCTCCATTTTTTTTCCTATAAGCACCATAGCTTCTATGCAGGCACCAGCCACTAATGTTAGTGTTGCAGAAGCCAGAGAATATTGCACTGAAGCATGCAGAAGAGTTGGGTATTTAGGTTGTTTCTCTATCCTGCAGAACAAGAGAAGCTTCTTGTTGCGGTTTGCAGTCTGCACTGGGAGTGGTTAATATGAGGTGTGCACGATAACTTACGTGAAGAAGGTTCCCCTAACCTGTCATTTCTTGTGTAGGTGTGTTTTGCCCTGGAGCAACCTTAACTGCTTTTTAACTGAACTTCTTGGTGGGAATTGTTAGGAAAGCAATTCTCTAACTACCTGAGTCTTGCTGCATTTTTTTTTTTGGCCCTACCTATACCACAGTATAAAATATTCTGTACACTGGGAATTGTCAAGACCTGATAGTCATCTCAATGGCACCCAGTTTAAATAAAATTATTCCTGATTTACATTAGCATGAATGAGGGTTTTCCATATATAATGTAATATTTTCCCTCTCTCAGACGTAGACACAAACACCATTCTCAGACTCATTCTTATAGAGGGTTAACTACAGATGAATCAGATTAACTCTTTTGCTAAGAGCCATTACCTCCAAAATGCAACACTGAAGAGGACCAAGAGGGAAAAGGAGAATATGTATTTGGCACTGCTTATCCAGGGGCACTGAGGGCCATAGGTACTGAAGAGCATCTGACACTATTTAAGGTTGGTAGCATTCAGATGAGAGACTTAGGTACAAAAAAAATACCCCAACAACAACAACAACACACAAGCAAATTATGCTGTTCTGTGATGGGATTTACCATTTCTGACGAGAACTGCACCTTCAGGCTCCCTCATTTTTGTGACTTCCATAGCTGATGGAAATGCTTTGGTTTTGCTTTGTTTACAGCTCTTAGTCCACCAGCATTTTTCCTAAACTACAACAAACTGTAGCTTTAGCCCGTACCTTTTCTTTATCCTGCCACTGTGGCAGAAAAGCCCATCATTTCATTGAGTGGGCCAAACTGAAACAGCTAGAAATATAAACTTCAGTTACAATTTGCAAGGGAGAGAGGAACGAGAAAGGTTAGTCTTTGCACTTCATTCTACTGCATTAAGAGTGTTGGTATAGATGCAGAATAAAGATATTCTCACCTTGAATTCCTCCAAAACAATTCTTTCATGTGGTTGCCTCAGTAGAATGAAATCTTTATGAAATAGCCAGCATACTCACCCAGACATAAGCCAGGCACTAACTGTTCATGTTTAGAAACAAACTTTCCCCATGGGTACATTATTCATAGCCAGTCACTTGCCAGATTTCCCTTGGAAGATATAAACATTAGGAATAAAGGCAATGCACAGTTGGTTCTTTTTTTTTAATTTTTCCTCAGATGGATGTTGCTCTCTGTCCTTCTCTTTCCCATTCACTCATTTACAAGTTCAGTAGATTGATGGTGCATTCCCAAATTCTTCCTGCTGATCCACTCAAAGGCTGCACCATGGTGTATTAGTACTTGAGAGGATCCTGACACTTCCAAGAGAAATCCCAAATTCAAGCAGCTGAAAAACGTGCACAGCCTTCAAGTATTATTCCAGGAAAAGAGGAAAAAAAGACTATGGGCATCTCTGTTGCCTGAGAAACGTAACAGGTTGTTTTTATAACAACCAGCTGACCTCCTGCTTCCTTTTGTCAACCAGCTGCAAAACTCTCCGTCATGTAACAGCCTCAAATTGAACATCTGACCCCAGTTTATGCAATTCCCCTGTGACTATTTCATAAGCTTTTTGTCACTTCACTTCACTCAATTGTTTGTTGAGAGCATTCACAGTTATATTGACTAATATGAACATTTCAGTATGATAGATAGACCTGTGATTAAGCCCTCCATCTCCAAGGCAACCTCACAACGTTGCTCTAAGAGTACGTCATGTTATTTGATCAAATAAAAACCAGAAGGATACATGGATATAATTCCAGCTCTAACTATCCATACTGTTATTGCTTTAGCAGAGATTTTAGGAGACATTCCCAGGCTGGTCATGTGAACATGAGAGGGTATCACAAAGATAGCACTTGTTTCTGAATTATATAAGCCATACAAATCCATGAATAGTACACTTGGAGCTCTACCAGTAAACCCAGGGATCTTAAAACAGTTCCCAAAGAGCTACATTGAAATAAGTGAGTGCATAAAGATATGGTGATTGCAGGTCTCTTCCAAAACAGTTGGGCCCTACCTCTGTACATCTCCATTACCTGAAGCTGTAGGTGTTGAAGCAGCTTCACTAGTGTGGTCCTTGAGTATGATCCACCACCACTCCTATGCCTGCCCTTCACAGTGTTCAACTGAGTTGATATCAAACTTGGGCTTTTCCAGAGAAGGAAAGATTCATTCTCCATTACCTTAAGCATCATTTCAAGGTGGTCTCTTCTGATAATACTGCTGCAGAGAAAAAGCATCACTGAAGAATATTGTGTAGGAGTGTTATTAAAGTATGTCATTGCCCAAAGCAGTAGACTGCAGTGCTAAAATGAACGAAGAAGTTCCTACCTCCTACAGTGGTTGTTTTCATTTGTTTTACCCACTCACAAAGGCACAGATCATATCTGGTCCACCTACTTATGCTCTGTCCTCGTATCTATGAGTCTTAAAAAAACACTTTTTTTCCGTATGAAACCTGGGTTACCCTCTTATATCGGTCATATACACATGCACAATTGTTATAGTTTGGATGAAATAACGAGACTTGTGGATTGGAAAAGGCTGAACAAGTTTAACTATTTTAATAGAAAACAATGGCAGAGGCAAATATATATATATATAAGCATAGATACAGAGCCAGCACCAGGATCCAAACCTCCCACCTTCCCTCCTGGTTGCTAAATTACCGCAGCCAAACTCCCCCGGTGGGGGAGAGAGAAAGGGAGGAAGCTGGACCCCGGAGGCCTGGACTCAGAAGCGCAGAAAGCAGCAAAGCTGGGGGTGCCAAGCAGGGCTGCCAGAGAGGCGAAGAGGAGAGAGAGAAGGGGGGACGTCCCCCCTAAATTTATACCAAGCATGACGTGTATGAAATGGAATACTCAGTTGGTCAGTTTGGGGTCACCTGCCTTGCCTGTCCCTTTCCTACAGGTGAATGCTCTCACCCTGCACCCCCCCTGACTTCTCAGTAAAGTTAGAAGTTTATATTCCAATCCTCAGCATGAAACCCAAACATTCAGGCTTAAGCTATTAGAGGATGATAGCGTGTTATGAAAACATACTGCCAGCTTTCAGATGAATACAGTCCCTTTTAAAGGAACACTGGCTAGGAGCAATACCCTCTTAGCAGAATTAATTCTGCTCCAGCCCAAACCAGGACAACAATCATATACAACCCATATGCAACAGCTCAGCGTGACCTTAAGAGTCTGAGAAAACCTCGTTGTTCTGTTGTTTGTTGGGTTTTTTGTCCTATCCTGAATCCTTGTACCTCCTTTGTGTTACCATTTACTCCCTCAAAATGTTGCTATTCCTCTTCCACACTTGTGCAGATGCAGGTACGGTTCTCTTCAGGCATGAAGAAAACATAACTGGAAGGGGAGGGGAAAAGGTATAATTATTAGCTAGAAGAAAGGGAAAGATACCACAAATGACCTGTTACCAAAAAGGTATAACACTGCCATATTTAAACGGACTGTTTCAATTAAAAAAAACCCTCAGTTCTTATTCACAACAATATCTCAGGGATGTCAAGCAAGCTGCTGAGTGTCTCTAGGTATGTGAAAAGTGTCACTGAGTCCATCAGACATCAGTGGAAGACCAAGCCTACACTCCCCACAATTGGATGAAAACTCTGTATGTGTACTGTATGGCTAGGCTTCGCAAATGAAGATCCAGGGAGGGCTCCACCCACGCTCCCTCCTCATCAGCACCTTTTCCAAGCGCGCTGATAAAAAGAGGATAGCAGATAGCACCCTCGAGCCTGTGCAATGGATTTTTTTGGGGTGAGACACAGCATGCGCAGAGCTGGACCCACCCTTTAGTCCTAAGGTTCATCTGCCAGGGCCTAGCAAGCTTGGACGCTGGCAGCAAAGTCCTTAAGACAGAGGTTTTATTAGAGTGTCCTTCTCTTAGACGGAAGGCCTTACAGGGCTAAAGGAGCTCCATCTGCTCGGGTTTGGAATCAGAGTTGTCCTTCTCCTAGGATGACTGCCAGAAGGCTAATGAGCACATCCTACCCATACAAGGATTATAGGAACATGAGTTTCACTCCCCACACTTTACCGTGGGTAATGAGTTTAATGCTCCCAGTGCTGTTGGCACAGTTATCACACCTGGGGCCACAGAAGACCCCAAGTGATTTTCAGACTGTGCCTGGGATGAAAACTCTACACTGCTGGGAAATATTTGAATGCCAGTGCTCTTTCCACTATCCTGTGACATCGCATAACCATAAGCACTCTGCTTTTTGTCCAAATAGCTGCCATGAACAGGGAAAAAAAAACCCTGTGTGTTTCCAAGAGTAGGTCTGTACATCTTCTAAAACAATGTGCTTAAACATATGAAGCGATGACACTGATACAACATATTTCATGTTCTGATTTTGCTACATGGAAAGCCGAAAGCTCTCTGTGCAGCTGGCAGGATAGCAATCAAGCTGTTGCACAACTCAATATGCAGATCAGGTCTGAGGAAGTTCTGCTGGGATCCTCTTTGTACTCTGTTTTTCAAATGTGATTAACATCTGTTTTCTTAGATTAGGAAATTGGAGAGAGGTTTTATGTTATGCTTGTGAATAATTTTGAATGCTGCACAACAGAGTCGTGTTCTATATATTTGGAAACACCAGGTTTTAGCTTGGCTTCCTAGAGACTGTTTAAAGCTCACTGTCAAAGCTTTGCTCCTCTACTGTCTCACTTAGGGGATTTATTGTCATCCTGAATCTGTTGACAGATTCACCTGGTATTCAAGTTTGCTAGTAGCTGTATTTGTTTATTTGTTTAACACAAAGGCCTGAGCCAGGGCTGGTGTCCCTGTTCTGTGAGAACTCCCAAAGGCTGGGCTCTGCTACCCTTGGACTCTGAAGCATTACCATCTCACAACTGGGCTTATCTGGTTTCTAGTAAGGTGCAAGTTCCACCCAAATTTTTTTCCTTAGTCAGGATGTTTATAATCACTCCTAGAGGCTCTTTCCCTCTGTCAAATCAGATTGACCAATTGACCAGCAGATTAAAAAATTATTAAGGGTGGGGAGGAAGGACAGACACACACGCACACTCACACACAAAGGCTGTGCGCACTCCACCTTTGTGCTCATATGGGCTTTGTTTCCTTGGGAATCCAGCTACTAAAACAGGCAACAGCTGTAAGAAGAAATGAAATCTAGCAGCCAAGCAGCAAGACTGCTGATTTGCAAGCCTTTTGGTTTGGGATTTGCAAACCCATCCCTCTTTAAAACATGTTAGAGGAACACATCAGGATGTGTGTGTAGCAAAGAAAAGCATGAATAATCCAGTGGGCCAAGCAGACTCCTGTAACTCATGACCACAAGAAATGAATGGTCATCAAGTGCCCTCCATGCAGGAAGATATTTCTTGTGCTCAATTCTATGACGTCTCCTATGAACACTCACGTTAAATCCCTAGCAGAGGAAACACTATTAGCAGACCTGAACCAGGTCAGATTACCAATCCACAGTTCCCCTCATGCTCCTCTCTCCCTGCCTGCAGGCCTGGGACCTCTACTCACCTGCTGTGGCCACTACCATTTCTGCATCAGCAGCTACCTCTGCTGTTTCTCAGATTTCTTTTCCATGTATCAGGTGGCTTCACTATCAGGTCTTTTCGGTGTACCATTAGGGTCTCCAGTTTCGAGGTCCTGTCTCACTGTCATTAGCATTCTCTCTGGCCTCCTTCACCTGGCACACCTCATAGCTGAGTGCTGTGGGACCCTCTCCCTACTGGGCACTACAGAAAGTAACATGGCATTTGGTGCTGGCTACTCTGGGCTATTATCATAGAATCATATAATGTTTACGGTTGGAAAAGGCCGTGAAAGGGCCATCAGCATCTGTTGACTTGCTCCTATTCATCTGGTGTGGTAGGAAAGCACCATGGTCTTGATATGCCAGGAACGAAAGGGACAGTAAGGAGACAGAGAGTGGGGAAAGGGCCTGAAGGGAAGGGAGGAGGGTGAGGAGATGACAGCCATAGCACCCTGAAAAGGCCTGATCTCGGAAGTCAAGCAGTACGTGGATGGGAGACCACCTAGGAATACTGAGTTGAGGTAGGGTTTAGTTGGGGATGTCCCTGCCCACTGCAGGGGGGTTGGACTAGATGACCTCCAGAGGTCCCTTCCAACCCCAAACCATTCTGTGAGGAGGCGACATGACAGCCAATTTCTGCGGATCCGGGCTGAGGAAAGTCGATGGGGCCAACACCGCCGCGGCCCCACCTTCTCTGCTCAGCCACTCGGGCAGGGCGGTGGCTGAACATGCTAGGTATTAGCGGGGACAACAGGCAAGTAACACAGGGCTTACCCGACGACCGCCACCCGGTCGCGCTCTGACAGCGCCGCCCTCCCGCCCCAGAACTACATGTCCCGTCATTCCGCGGGCATAGGAAGCCCCACGAAGGCGTCGCAGACTAGGTGCCCACGGAGTCGCCTTCTCGGAAGCACGGCTCGACCCTCGACTCTCCCCCGACCGCGCGGCCAGCAAGGTCCGATATCACCCTCCGCGTCGCCCGCACCACGCCTCCCGCGCCACGGGCGACGGGCCGGTACTCCTCCACGTGTGTGGCGTCTTGCCGCTAGGCACCCGCGGGCGCCCCTACCGAGGCGCCGTCTGGGCGGGGGCTCCAGGTGGTGCGGCAGGGCCTTGGCGGCGCTCTGGGCGAAAGCGGGTTGCCGGGGGGACACGGCCTGGCTCCGCGGCGGCAGAGATGAGCGGCAAGGAAGGTGATGGTGGCGCGCGCGTACCTCCCCCTATTCCCCTTTCCCATCCCCGCCTCTCCCTCCTCGTTCCGTCGGCGGTTGGAGCCGGGGGCTCCCCGGTGCGTGGCGCAGTACGGAAGCGACTCCCGCCGGAGCGAGTCGAGTACCGCTGCTACTTGACGCTCGGTGCCGCCTCCCCGCCAGAGCAAGGCCTCCCGCCGCCACCTGGCGTACACGGGTATGGGCGGGCGCTTTTCGGGGCGTGCGGTCGGTGCACCGCCTGCCGCCGCCGCCGAGGGGCGGTCCAGCCGCAGCCGGCGGGAGGGGGTCCGGCCCCTGGGGGGGGGGGTCCATTGAAGTCCCTGAGCTAGCAGGAGACAGGCATGAGGAGTTAGCTGGCGAAAGCAGAGGGAAGGTCCTGCAGTTAGGAGGGGGCGGTAGTGTGAGCCTCTGCTGTGAAGCTGTGGTTCCCTTTAAGTGAATCACTAAACTCTGTCCTTACACTGACCGTTTTTTCAGAGGTATTGCAGCCCTCGCACTTCGGCCTTAGAGATATGTGTGTAAATGTAGTTTTAGAAATCATTATCCTTGGTGGTACAAAGGTTGCTACAGCCAAAAGCTGACTGTTAGGACTGTAAAGTACTTGCAGCAATAACTAACTTCCAGGAACACAGCACTTGCTGTGTGGCCTGTGTTGGTTTAGCCTAGGCAGTCACATAGACCTCCCTCCCCTCAGCCAGAAGGCAGGCTCTGCAATAAGGAAGCAGGTTTTCTGTCGTTGTTTTGATTTTTTTTGTTGTTTTTAAATTAATGTTAAGTTACTGTTATTGCAGTTTGAGGTTTTCAGGTTTTTGGTTAGACACTGGAACCTCTTCACTGTTTTTCTCCCCCTCACACGCACACCCCACACCCCCACTTCAGGAGACCCTGTATTTTCCTGTGGGTCATGATGTTCCTTGCTTTCAGAATGCTGCAGAAATTTTAATTCTCTGCACTATTTCAGGGGTTGTGTTTGTAATGTTTTCAAGTGCTACAGGAAAAACAAAACCCTGAACTCGTGTCCTAACAGAAAAGAAGGAAAAAATGATTTTCAGTTTCCTCTTTTAGAAAGTAACTACGCCTACTTCTGGTTTTGGTTTGGGATAATAAACAAACGGAAACATTTTAAAATCCAGCGTTCTTCTGTAACTTTTAAGTAGCTTCCTTTTGTTCTTCTTTTAAGGAAATTGAGAGGACTGTGCATATTCCAAAATGTATGCTCCTGTGTAAGAGTCTGCCAAATTTTGGCCTTTGTTAGGAACAAAAAACGTACAGCTGAGCTGTCATAAAAAGGAGGTAGTGAGAGGGAGGAATGGTTTAAACAAGAATGACACAATGAGTCTGTGTTAGATGAAGGAAGAACAAAAGGAAGAAACAGTACAAAGTATAAATCAGTAGTAAATCACCGTCCAAAATAGATGAGCGCAGGCTGAGGGTTTGAAAAGGGAATATAAGGCATATAAGGCCAGTGGAAGGGAACAGCTGTATTGAGGTGAAAAGAGAAGAAACTTTTTAATGGGCAGAGTGTAAGGACCTTAAGATGCTACACTGCAGGAGCTAAAACCTGCATACCTGGATAATGGTAGTCTACTTAAATTATGCCTTGCTGCTTTTTCTGGTTACTAAAGACCAATGACATAAATAATTACAGTAATGAGAAACTTAGTGTTTTAGTGAGTCCTGTCAAGCCAAATACTTAAAACAATTAAAAAAAAAAACCAAACCAAAAAACCCCAAAAGAAAATCCCCCAAAACAACTGCAAAAAAACCCAACAAACGGAAGGGGGAAGAAAAGTCTAGGACTCTGTAGGCCCTTGCTCACACAAGGATTTCCATGCAGCTCTTCCCTTACAGAAAGGAAATATTAAAGGGTGTGAAGACCTGTTCAAGAAAAGAAAAACAATAACCCAACAACACAAACCCATGGCAAAACCAACCAACCAAAAAAAACCTGACTTATAATCCTACTGCACTCATTCATTGAAGTTGATAGGATTTTTTTCTGAATTTCACTAGGAATGTAGTGGAACAAGTATGCTAATATGAAGATGATGTCGATAGGTAATCATGTTCATCCAGTTACCTTATTCTGTCCTTTAAAATATGTCTACAGTTCAGAATGCTCTGAAGACAGCATTCTGATGCTGCTTATGCTCTGTCAAAAGTACTTTTCTTTAAAATACACCCTTTTTGTCTTTACCTTCTATTAATAGGATCAGGTGGGTTCAGAAAACGAAAGCATGACAATTTTTCACATAGTCAAAGAAAAGAGGAAAAAGAGAATGTTAATCCATCTTCAGCTTTGATGACCTGTTTTAAATGTAAGTAAACATTTGAAAAGCCAGATTATAAAAACATAGTGTAGAAATTGCTAGGAAATGATTAGTGTTTAGTGATGAAATAAACCAGCTTTCTCTGGGGAAGAAACTTGAAAGTAGTTGGACTCATGCTTCAACCTTTGGTTTTGCATTGAAGTTCTGAGAGTGGGATTTCAAATAGCTTTACCTTACTCATGCTCCCCTTTTTATCCCTCCTGCTGTTCCCTCTCCCTATCCAAATTGTGCTGAACCTGACGCTAAGCAAACTGTGTAAGTGTGACCAGGTGACCAGGTCCTTTGGTCACAGAAAACTGTAAGATCTGCAGAGATGCAATGCAAATCTGAGCCATTGGGACAAGAGGAGGAGCTCTTGACCTAGCTGTTGACCTAAGTAAGCTCTGGTGCACAAAACCCTTGTGCTTAAGCTGAGTAGTGCAACGGTACTTGTGACTTTAACGTTGCAACAACCCTTAAGCATATTAGTTTATCATAAGTTTGCTATTAATTCAAATTAAAACTAACATCTCATAAAGCCATGAGATCCAGTCAGAAGCAAGGGACACAGTTTATTCAGCTTTTGAAAGATCCAGGCTTTGTATTGCACCAGTGCTTATAAGCCCCAGATGGAGACTCTAGTGGTCTTTATCTGCATATAAGGCACAAGCATTAATAAAAGGTGTGCTCCAGATGGTTTATAACTGAGCAAGCTGTGTGAAGTGAACCAGAGTGGTGCTCTGTTTCTGTGTGTGTTGCCTGAATCTAAAAAACTTAATGTGTGAAATTAAGTAGTTATACACATTTTGCTCTTTTTCATCTCTTTGGAAGAATGTTGTTCTTGAATTGATGTAGTTATCTGTGGTATCAAAGATTTGTAAAAAGAAAAAGAAAAAAGAAATTGTCTACTATAATAATAATTAATCGAGAAACAGGGAGTATTCAGCTGCACCTTTTTTACCTTAATATATTTTAAATATGGCAGCTCTGTGATACAGAGATTGGATAGTGTTTTGGTTTGTAAAGTTAAGATTTATTAAGTGTCATTATTAATGGTCTGATCCTGCACCACCAGAATCAACAGAGTCAGTCTTCACTTACTGTGGTAGATTGGGCATTGAAGTGGAATGTGTGGAGGAAATGACTGTGTGATCTCAGTATATTAGCCTGGAGAATCCTCTGAGTTCTAATCTTACGCAGTTTTAGACAATAGTATGGTAGGTTTTCTTGCATCATTCTAGGCTAAAGATTACTATCTTTGTCCATGTTATACATCAGGTCACATAACACTTCCTAGTAGTCCCTAACAGGTTTAAAGTGTAGTGTAAAAGTTTAAAAGCCACAATGGCATAGAAGAGATTTGGGGCATTGCTAATATTTTAGATCTTCAGAAGAGTGAGTTTCCTGGTAGATGAAATTTGTAAATGGTCATTGGAAATGTGGCATCATACAAAGGAAAGTACCAGCTACCCTCCCTCAAGTTCTTGTCACTATGATCTGAGGGAGGATTTCTTCCTGATGACAATTCAATGGTGGACTTGACTCTTAGAATTTGGAAGCGGTACACCAGTCATAGAATCATGGAATCATTTGGGTTGGAAGGGACCTCTGGAGGTCATCTAGTTCAACCCACCTGCAGTGGGCAGGGACATCCTTAACAAGATCAGGTTGCCCAGAGCCCTGTCAAGCCTCACCTTAAATGCCTCCAGGGATGGGGCCTCAACTACCTGCCTGGGCAACCTGTTCCAGTATTCCACTACCCTCATGGTGAGGAACTTTTTCCTAATATCCAGTCTAAATCTACTCATCTCTAATTTAAAACCATTGCCCCTTGTCCTTTCCCTACAGGCCTTTGTAAACAGGCCCTCTCCAGCCTTTTTGTAAGTTCCCTTTAGGTATTGGAAAGTCACTATTAGGTCCTCCCAAAGCCTTCTCTTCTCCAGGCTGAACAATCCCAGCTCCCTCAGCCTGTCTTCATAGGAGAGGTGTTCCAGCCCCATGATCATTTTTGTGGCCCTCCTCTGGACCTGCTCCATCAGGTGCATGTCCTTTCTGTGTTGAGGGCTCCAGGAACTGGACCCAGTATTCCAGATGAGATCTCACCNAAAGGCCTTGCAGAAGTCCAGATAGATCATGTCCACAGGTTGTTCCTTGTCCACTGAGGTAGTCACGCTATCATAGAAAGCCACTGGGTTTGTCAGACAGGATCTGCCCTTAGTGAAGCCATGCTGACTGTCTCTGTTCACCTCACTCTCCTCCATGTGTGTTATCAGACCTGCTAGGAGCAGCTGCTCCATGATTTTCCCAGGCACAGAGATGAGGCTAACAGGTCAGTCGTTCCCAGGGTCCTCCTTTACACCCTTTTTGAAAATGGGTGTAACATGCCCCTTCTTCCAATCACTAGGGGCTTCACCTGACTGCCAGGACTTCTCAAATATTATTTCAATATATTTCAAGATATTTTCAAAAATGTATTTTCAATATATTTCAATATTGATCAGTATATCAATCAGTTGTTGAACGCTTTAGAAGATTAGTAGGAGCATTTGTGACTTGGAGTCACACACTTTAACACCTCAGACATTTATCCAGGAAATGTGTTAGATTTCTTTTAAGTGTCTATTAATGGTTTATTTAATGGAATAATGATCTATAAAATGTTAATGGTATCTGTCAAACATCCATAATTCATAATGTTTGACTGTAGATGCCTGTCTTCTCTGTGTTCATTGTAGTTAGAATTTACGTCAGTGAGTCAGAAATCTTAAGTAATTGATCTCACTTTGCTTTAGTAATTCTAGGTCTTAGGGATATCAAAATACTTGACTTTGCCAAGTCTACTTGTCAGGTGAAATGCAACCTTTGTTTTTGCTAAATGGTGCATTTTTAACATTGTCTGCCTTAGTCAAATGCTTGTTTTTGTTTTTGTTTTAGAGACCTAAGGTTTTGTTTGTTTGTTTGGGGGTTTTCTTCCTGGTGGTTTTTTTTTGTGTTTTTTCTTTGTTTATTTATTTTGTTTTGCTTTTAATTTATGTGGCTGAGTTTAGGTGAAATTTTAAGTCAGTTTCCTGAACAGCAATACTGCAGAAAAGATTTTACTAGTTAAAAGAAGTGTTTTTCCATAAAATTGTTTGGGCTACCTTAAAGCATCATCAGAGTTGATGTATATTTAATCCTGACTTATTAAACAGAAGCAGTATTAATGATGAATTTACAGCTCTGACAGGTGGTAGGTGGTGGTGGCCTCTGCAGGTGTGCCCCATGCGGAAGCTGCATTGCCCATCTTGGGAGAAGACACCTCAGGGGAAGGGCTGGTGGGGCCTATAAGCAGTTACTGTAGCCCAGGCTCTCTGCTGTCCCCCTGTGCTGTATTCATGTGATAACTATGCTTGTTACTGTCTGATTGACTTTGCAGCCTTTCAGCTGGAGCTTGACACCAGGCATGATAAATATGAACGGCTTGTGAAGCTCAGTCGTGATATAACAATTGAAAGCAAAAGAACAATATTTCTCCTCCACAGGTTTACCAGGTGAGTCAAACTGAGCATGAAAGTGTCCATAGAAACATAGAAGCTGTCTTGCAGTCTTCTCTGTGTTTATGATTAATAGCCACAATGTTCTGTTGAGAGGAATTTCATTAACTTCCCATAAACATCCCTTAGGGTGAATGTGGACTAATGAAACCACACTCCAGTTAAAGAATTAAAAGATGCTGTTGGTTTTACTGACATATTAAACAGGATCAGAATAGTAGAGTATAACAACAGATGAGACCTTTATAGCTTTCAATAAGCTGAGAGAGAAGAACATGCATCTTTCTGTCTGGTTAGTTGCCTCTACAGTGATTTCACCATTTTGGGTTTTTTTGCAGCCCCACCCTAGGTCATCAATGCAAGGAGGAGGTGACCTGGGTTCTGTATACTTCAATACGTACTGCAACCTAAGAGGCTTTTGTATGAAGTTCTGAGCTTCTACATGCTTTGTGTTCTTATGAGCTTTCAAGTAATCTTTGGGACCCAGAGACAAACTAGAAAACAACAGGAAAATCTGAAGTTTTGCATAGCCTATTGTAGAAAAACTTTACTGTGTGTGTTAAATGTTGGTATTATGTGTTACAGTTATAACAGCTCTCCCTTTTCCCTTTTTGTTTGTTTTTGGGTTTTTTTAATTTTATTTCTTGTTAACTATAAATGCATTTCTGCTATAGTAGTAACTATGTATAGTTACCCTGGTTGTAACAGTTATAAATAGGGATTATGAAGCTGCCCACGTTTTAACTTGGTGGTCTCCTGCCAAGAGGCATTGTGATAATTCTAGTAACCACTACAGCCTTGACTGTAAACAGTTACTCCCATTACAGGGGCTGGATAGCTAGGAACTGGAGGAGGAAAGAACAACAAAAACCTCCTCTTTACTCTAAATTTTAGATTCCTATTTTGTAAGACATTCCTGTTTGTTAGAGTAGAAGCTTTCCATGCTGTACTTTTATTTCCTTCTCCTTTGCTTCTTGCTATTATTGTGCCTTTCATAAATCTGTTTGCTTTTTAATGTTTTTTTGAGACCTATCTAGCAATAGTTCATTAAATAGACTATAAACTAATATTCCATTTATATTATTTGAGAGTGGGAGAGGGAGAAATTTAAAGGAAATGAGATAAAATAATCTTTAAACGCCATTTATATATTGTGACTGTGAATCAGATATTTCAGCTGTTCCTGTACAGCATAGTCCATAATTACTTCTAAAAAAACAAATCACATGTAGATCATGTATTGTGTATTGCAATAGTATAATGTATTGCAAAATACTGATTTTTAAAAAAAATTTCATTTAGAGGTTGAAGGACTTCTGCCAATACTGCTAGTTTTCCGGAATACTTTTTTGAAGCCTTTGTGTGTGTTTCTCATTGTTCTTACTTAAGCAATAGTTAAAATTCTAGTCTGGAATAAACATCATGGTACCAGAATTGTTTGACTGGTTGATTGTTTTCATGGTAAGACTCCACAGAATTTCAGAATCTGCAGTTGGTATCAGTGAAAAGTAAACTGTTTCTCATTCTAGTACAGGCTTTGCTTTTTTCCTGAAGCCATTGAAAATTTATTGATTAGTAAAAGAAAATGTTTAATATTTTTTAAACTGTTAGCTTATGTTCTGAAAGCTGCTCTTTCTGTTTTATGATTGCAGTGCTCCCAATGGGGAAGAAATACTAAATGAATCTGAAGTCAAGCTAGATGCTGTCCGACGGAAGATTAAGCAGGTTGCACAAGAACTGATTGGAGAAGACATGTATCAGTTCCACAGAGCTATTTCTCCAGGTAAATTATTTTAAAATAGGGAATGTATGCTATTTTCTGCTAAGCTCAGTTTCTCTTTATGTAGCAGTGCTTCCTCTTCATGCCGCAGATCTGAGTTTGTGCCATTTCCATGATTATAAACCAGGACTCAGATTAATCTTTGTTGTTAGCAAAGTTAGCTCTAGTATTAGAGAGACTATTGCCCTACAGTCTTCTAATCATTGCAGTTAAACAAAGATCTAAATGACTCAGTGCATCTGCAGCTGCAAAACTTTTGTAATAGAATAGACAATTCCAGTTGGAAAGGACCTACAACCATCACCTAGTCCAGCTGCCTGACCACTTTAGAGCTGACCAAAAGTTAAAGTATATTGTTAAGGTCATTGTTGAAATACCTCTTATGTGCTGACAGGCTTGGGACATTGACTACCTCTCTAGGAAGTCTGTTCCAGTGTTTGACCATTTTCTTGGCAAGGAAATGCTTCCTAATGTCCTATCTAAATGTCCCCTGGTGCAGATTTGAATCATTCCCATGCATCTTACTACTAGACATGAGGTAGAAGAGCTTCTCAGGAAGATGGAGAGAGCAATGAGGTCACCCCTCAGCCTCCTCCTCTCAACTAGACAAGCCCAAAGGCCTTTGCTGCTCCTCACAGGACTTTCCTTCCAGCCCTTTCACCAGCCTTGTTGCCCTCTTCTGGACACATTCAGGGACCTTCACATTCTTCTTAAATTGTGGGGCCCAGAACTGCACACAGTTATTTTTATACAACAGCACATCCCTAACACTTGCATGGAACTTGGAGTGAAAGTGTCTTAGAATTAAATAATTTTCTTACCACGTTCTTAAGACAAGAGGATGAATCTTACTGACCTCTCTAGGTAAAAAGAAAGGATGTCAAAGAGGTATTAGTACACTAAATAATAAGAGTGAGGAGAAGCAGACTCTGATGTCCATCTTTCCAGCAATCAGGTATGCAGTCTCTCAAACAAATGCCTGAACTTTGCAGGTGTTTATGGATTGAACTAAAAGATAGAAATATGCAGCTCCTCATTACCTTTCTGGAGTTTGAACTGGGATTGGCTGTACTTTTACCTTTTTCCTCTCTTCAGGTGACATGAACAAGTTGCAAGTCTGTGAAATCTTTTCAGTTGTATAATAGAGCCTGGCCCTGAGATCTTCCCATTGTTTCTGTCATTAGGGAGTTCTTGCTTCACTTAGAAGACTGTATATAAAATCCACCTGAAATAAGTTGCCTTCATTCCCCTTCTGTAGGTCATCCACAACATCTACTTAAATTCTAGCTCTTCTACATGACGCTCCTTTGTGAGCGGAGATTTTGACCACTGGTGTTCATTGTGCTTGTTTTGTAAGGGCATGTGTTAGAATATATGTGTGTGTCACTGAGAAGACAGGGAATGCTTTTAGGCATTTTTTAAATGAGCTTATGTGTATGAAATGCAAGCTTTTAGCCAGAACTTTGCTCTTACCTTGGTCATTAAATCGTCTTCTCTCCAGTTAGTCATTGGGATGGCAAAAAAAGGAAAATGCAGGCTTAAAGACTTGTAGATCTTGGTCGTGCTGAAGCCATTATCAATCAAGGAGGTGTCAGAGATGTGAAGATGCTTGATGTCAGGATTATGAAGCTGAGATAGCCTAGAATCATGAAGAATGAGGGGACTGTTAGATAAAGCACAACTGTGAGAGAGAATGCTTTATTCTCTTTGTTTCTCACTGTTTATGAAGAAGTGTATTTGGGGGGGGAACAGTGATAAGAGTTAAGAATATTGCTTTTACTTTTGTTTTGAAGTCTAATATTCTTTAATAGTTACTTTGCTGCTTCTTCAGTTGAAAAACCTTGCATGTGTTTTTGACAATGAATGTAGCTAGGAAAAGTCTAGATCTTTTGTCTTTATGTATTTCATAGAGCTGTAAGTCTTGACCTTCCTTTCACCCAGTTCTCAATTCTGATTTTGTATTTTAAAGAAATTCTGGAGAATAGTTAAAAAGCTTTTTACAAACAAAAACATTACCATTAAACTGCTTTTTTTCCCCCCTTCAAAAATAATAAAGAAACGCCTATGTCCCATATCTCAAAAGCAGCATGTCTAATTAACCTCAAACTTCCTAAAAATATTCTCTTTTGTCTTGAAACCAAACATGAAACATCCTCCTGTTCCCCACCCTACCTCTCACAGAAAGAGTAAAGGGATCAAAACTGGGCTTATAATGAAAACCATCATAGCAGCCTTTACTAGGCAATCATGACTGTCTGCATAATAAAGCTGCCTAATACAGATTTTATTCAGTATAATAACTATTAGCCTATAAATAGAAAAGTGCTATCAGTATAATGCTTGGGAATATTGTTTGCCACTTGTAATTGTTAAATGCTTTTTTTGGGGTTACTCCAAGCAGTTGTTCTCTTGACTTGAAGATAAAACAATTCTGGCAGAGCACTAAAGGAGTTTCATGCTTTCCCTCATTAAGAATAGTGCTAATGGCACGCAGGAGATTTCCCCAAAGGACACTTGCATGAGCTCAAACACTGAGTATAGCACTAATTGAACAACAACAAAAACTGATGACTGTTTTCTACACGTTTCTTAACAGTACAGATTGTCCCAGGGGATGATTAAACAAGCAAACAAAGAGATACTGAAATAATGAAGTCTTTTTTTAATGTAGAGCTCTTCATTTGTTATGTTAGAATGTTCTGCTTTGTTGATATTTTTAAAGCTTTACTATTTGTAATATAGAATTCCTGCTCCTTTGCCCCACATTACACTGTATACCTAGTATATCCTGTGAGGAAATGTGTACTGTTTCTTTAAAATTATTGTGAGACACCGTACAAGAAAAGGACTGAAATAGCTTGTATGAATTCATGAAGGGGAGGAAGATTTTTTTTCAGGATTTTATATATGTATGTTTGGGTATTTATATATATATTTAGTGCTAAAATACAAAGGAAAATATCCATAGTATACAGGAGAGACCTGTACGAGCCTTAAAGACAAGAAAGAGGGTGCTCTGCAACATGTTAGTATTATTGGGATTATTCTGAGCATGTTCTAAATGCGGTCTGCATAAATGCAAAACTTAAGTAATGGAGAGGGGAAAGTAGCAGGTGCTTCATAGCTTGGTGTTGCATGGAATTGAGTAAAGTAACTTTTAACATGATTTTGTAAAATGAAATCTAGCCATTTGAAGACTCATTTTTTTTGTCCCTTAGCAATAAGAATATGTATCATAGTATGTCAGGGGTTGGAAGGTACTTAGAAAGATCATCTAGTCCAATCCCCCTGCCAGAGCAGGATCACCTAGACGACGTCACACAGGAATGTGTCCAGGAGGCTCTTGAATGTCTCCAGAGAAGGAGACTCCACAGCCCTCCTGGGCAGCCTGTTCTAGTGCTCTGTCACCCTTACTGTAAAGAAGTTCTTCCTCATGTTAATACTAAACCTCCTGTGATCCAACATGCTTCCATTCCCTCTTGTCCTAACATTGGATGACATTGAGAAGAGCCTGGCTCTCTCCTGACATTCACCCTTAACATATTTGTAGAAATTAATAAGGTCCCCTCTCAGTCTCCTCCAGGCTGAAGAGACCCAGCTCTTTCAGCCTGTCCTTGTGGGGCAGATGTTCCACTCCTTTAATGGTCTTGGTGGCCATGTGCTGGACTCTCTCCAGCAGCTCCCTATCCTTCTTGAGCTGAGGGGCCCAGAACTGGACACAGTATTCCAGGTGGNTCTCCCAATCCATACTTCTGAAGTTTGGCAATGAGAATACCATGGGAGACAGTATCAAAAGCTTTGCTAAAGTCAAGAAAAAACATATCCACTGCCTTCCCCTCCTCTATCCTCTAGTTTTGCCATCGTAAAAGGCTATGAGATCAGTCAAGCATGACTTCCCCTTACGGAATCCATGTTGACTACTCGTGATAAGCCTCCTTTCCTCCAAACGCTTGGAGATGGTGGCAAGTACAAACTGTTCCATCACCTTTCCAGGGATGGAGGTGAGGCTAACAGGCCTATAGTTACCTGAGTCGTCTTTCTTGCCCTTTTTGAAGATTGGGATAACAATGAGATAACGTGAGAAAATTGTAAGGCTTCTGATGTGTTAAACTATTTTCTAGTGTTTAAACTGTAGGGCAACTTGACTGAAAAACCTTTTGGAGTGATAATTTCAACTACATGTTTATGTTTTTATAATGAGGTTATTAGATCCTGCTAAGGGCAAGTATAGGTGTGGTATATTATCTTCACAGTTAATAGCCATACATAAGTCAAAATATGGAACGCCCATAAAATATGGTAAGCCCATATTTCTTCTGGGACTTACTCAGTAGTGGGGTGTAGAGTGATGATAGTAGGTGCAACTAGAGCCTCGTTGTCTGACCTTTCTGTTTGCTGTGTGCCTGTGCTAGCAGCGGTGGTGAGTTGAGTGGTGTGCACTGGGAAGCTCATTAGCTGTTTATCATGTCTGCACTTGCTTTCAATAGGATTAGATGATGAGGCTGTAAAATGTCAGCACCTTGTCAAAACTATTGCTCTGTGACTGTTTCTGCTGCTGATCATGTGGAAAATTCTGTGTAAAAGTTCAGCACTGACGCAGTCTAACATATAATTTATTTTGTGCAGGAACTATTTGTGTTCTGAGAGAATTATATAATGGAGCTTTTTTTCTGTCTCCTGCCTTATGCCATTTAAAGTGACTTTAGATGTGCAGTCATACTGCAACAAACTGCATTGCTGGATTGGACAAAGTCAGTCAAATCTTTGTGTATGAAAAGGAAATACTTAAACTATGCTAGAATACTGTCTTTCAACTGCAGTATGAGGGCCACCAGACATGATGCTGTAAGAAATGCTATGGAGATGGCTGAGGTCTGTCCAAACAGGCCAGATTGAGATTACTGATTATTTAAATAATAATGGAGGCTTTTTTGGTATTGTATGAAGGATTTGGGTTAGAACACAAACTAAATGAACTATTCACAGAATGATTTCTGTTCTTTCATTCTTAACTTTTCTGTGCATAATATGGAAACAACATCTCATACTTGAGCAGTGATTCTGTATTTGTAGACACCTATGCATTTCTGAAATAAAACCAAGGTAACAAACTGCACTGCACATCAGAAACAGTAGAAATAGGATTTCTTTTTCTTTTCAGAGTTTAAAAACTGTAATAAAAATAGGTGGCATATTTGATTGTAGGTTGGCGATACAAAGGAAAAGATTTTTACGACATGAGGAAGGTATTGTGAATTGTAAATGTCTCACCCAGGAAAAGGTTTGAATACAAATAAAACTTGAAAGCTATCCATGAAGTAAGCAATCAGGTTTCTGGAAGATGGTGGGAAAACATAATACCACAGGAACAGAATGTAACTGAAGAATTTAAGTTAATTTCTTTGCTGTTGTGAGTGAGAGGTAAAAATGCCAGAATGGAAACAAAGTTTTCTGATTATACTGGAAAAGTAACAGATTTTGTTGTGAATAAGCTAATATTTATCAGGTCTAAGTTTGTAAATTTATTTGTTTCTCTGTTTTGTTACTTTCTCTGATGTTCTCACATCACCAAGCATGCCAGTAAACTATGTGAATCTTACTTTTTTCACCCTGCAAGTTGCTTGTTTGAATCTTGGTACCTTCAGCTTATTGTATTTTACTACCATTTGATCATTTCCGATTCATGCCTTTTTTCTAGGTTCTTTCAGGGAAGGTGAAAAATCAGCAACTACAAAACCTCACACTTTTTACTTTCTCCTGCAGGGTTTGTATTACCATACACAAAAACTTAAAACAAACCCAGGAAAATGGAAGTGAATTCAGACATGACCAAACAGGACACTATATGAGCCTTGATTATCAGCTGATCCCTGAATGAGCCATTGAGTTCAGCATAAGCTGGAAATTCAGCAAGAGCTATTGAGGGCAGCATAAGTCTGTAAGAGAAGCCATATGCAGGCTTTTAAAGATGCATGCTATGGATTGGGCCAAAGAAAGCTTGTCCTTTCCTAGCTCTAACTTAAGAGCTAACTGTCCTAGAGTCCCGCAGTACTAATATGACAAATACTGCTGTCATTTACATGACAGTCTGAAACTAGTGACATTGTCTTTGTATTCAGTTTCACAGCTAGCAAATGGAGGAGACTTTATGGCCTGACTCTGGAATTTTTTTTTTTCATCCTGCAGCTGTTAACATTAGTCATTCACAGACCAGAATGCTCCAGCCTTTACTGGAACCAAGTGCAGGTGGAAGACCAAGAAAAATCTATGAACTTTTTTTTGTTTATTTGTTTAAAATCACACAGGGGAATATGTCATAGAGGAGCTCCATTTCAGGAAACAACTAGCATATCTCATTGGGATTAGGTTTTTGTTTTACAATTATGTGGTGAGAAGCAGGAGTTGGTGAGTGGTGATAGACCTTTTTTGCCATCTCAAGAGATCTATATTTATGAGGCTAAATGGCCACTGCTGTTCTTCTGACCTGTTAGTGAGTTGAGGTTGTTGCGTGGAAACAATATCATCTTGAGGAGGGCTTTCACTGAGGTTTGAACTGAAGAAGTTGTGTTGTGTTAGGTGCTCTTCCTTCTTTGAGCATTGAACATCCTGGCTGAGTCAGAGCTTCCTTTCTTTGGTATCTTGAACACTTTTCCTCAAGGCTGTTAGTAGTGTAAAACTTGCCATCTAACTGAATGACTTTTAAAACTCTGTATCAATTATCAAGGCTATTTGAGGTGGTCAAAGAGATCACAAAGACTTGTCATCACAGGAATAGCTAGGGGTTTTTTGTTTATTTTTAAGAACTCATGTAGAACATAGGCTGCTCTTTAGAATGACTATGTTTTTAGGGAGAAATAAAACAAAACAAAAAAAAACTTTCAGAACAAAATAATTGGTTGCAAATTATTATATTGGTTACAAAAGTAATCATGGTACATCCCTCAGGTCTTCTAGTAGAAGCAAAATGAAAACTTGTGAATGTCTCATCCATTATGAGATCTGCAAAAATAATAGCATTTGTCATATGTACACATTTCTAATAGCAAAAAGGCTTGATTAAACTGTTCTTTGCAATAAGAGATCATAATATTCTTCACAGTTCTCTGCAGTGTTTTTGTGCCTGTTTGGGGAATGGTTTAACTCTTGGAAGCATTTGTGGCTATTAAATAGGGGACTTGTATTTGTTTCTGTAGGTAATGGGAAAACAGACTAATCTTGGGATTACGTTTTCCCTAAACTTGTTGTGTATTTAACTTCAAATGAAGTACAAACAATTAACACTTCACTATCAGAAATGCATCACTTCAGCACATGCAGCTATAAAGCTACAGAACTTCTTGATGATCGTAGATGTGTCGAGTAGCACTTGACTAATCAACAAAGCATTCAGGGCTTAATATGAGAAATTTGCATCAATGTAAGTATTGATATAATAGTAAACCAGTTTAGACAAATCACTGCTAGATGTAAGACACATTCTTTGTTTATATTTCACTGGTAATCAAGTCAAGGTTATTTGTAATAAGTTTTTCTGACAAATACATCCGGGTTTGTAATTATTACTAAAGTAAATTAAAAACTGGATTGATAAAATCAAGCAGTTTGTTTGTGTGAATGTGGACTTAGCTGTGTTTTTTTCTCTTCCCAGCTCCCTTAAAAATTCAGACTACTGGTAGCCCTACCTGGCATAATGACTCAGCTTCTGAAGTATTACTCAGTGAAATGAAAGATTTTTTTTTTTTCTTTCCAAAATTTGTAAGCTTTTATGGATATCTGTTCTAGTGCTCTTATTTGTATTTGTTTGTTAGTCTCATTTTAAGAAACCCATCCCTGAGTGGAATTATTCTTTAAAGCCATTTTCACAACAGGATGTCCGGAGCATGTCTGTCTCTGAGGATAGCTGGCTTTATGCTCTTTCGGTGTACTGTTATAAAATTAACCTTTGACTTTATGTTCACAATCAACAGAGCAGTTGGATTGTTTCACAGCCTCAGTTTTAGTTCAATTACTTGAGGTTTTGTCACTTGTGGGTGGAAATAGACATCTGAATTTAAGGAGTCATTGCCAGGTCTGCACAGAACGTGGGTGGAAAAGACTGAGGTGTGAATTGTCAGCTTCATCTTAATAGGATGCTCACTCTGAAGCAAAATAATTTAATTTGTGTATTAATACTTCTGAATTTATTTCTTTTACTTGTTTCAGTTGATGTATCTAGTTAATTATTATTTTATTTCACCAGTTCTCTCCTTCATTGAACAACATACTTGCAGAAGTAGATTCTTTAATTCTAACATCCTCACCATATTCTGCAGAGTGTAGTAATACAAGCTCTCCAGTTTCACTTTGGTTTTTCTCTGTTTGGGATTTCCACAGGAATATGACTCCTGCCTTTTTTTTTTTTTCCCCTGGGTTGTGGGAGGTTCTGTGATGATTTTTTTGTTTCTTTAGTTGTTTGTGTTGTTTTGTTTCTGTTGGTTTTTTGTTTGTTTGCTGCCTTTTTTTTTAAATGAGAATATAACTTGCCAGCCTAAACATAACAGTAAGATAAAGCTGTGGCTGTGCTGTTTTGATTTTGTAATGAATTTACAAATGGATAGTTTCACATGACCTGGCCCTGTAAGTAATGTGCCCAACCCTTCTTATAGTGATCCTGGAAGAAACTTGCTATGTATATTTTTGTGCAGTCCTTCTAGTGGATCCTATTGGCCTGTGATTATATACTGCACAGTTTAGAGGAAGAGCTGGATAAGAGAACACAGGCTGTCACCTGCTTGTGTCCTAATCATCAGCACAGGCTACTTTGTGAACAAAAAGATAGAGAGGAAAGAAAGAGAACAAGAAGGAGATGAGTTTGAGAAGAAATAGGGAAAGAAGCAAATTAAGTAAACAAAATTTTAGGAAAAATCTTTCAGCTCTTGTGTGATCTGTCATTCTGGATTAAAACTTCGTGCATGCACGCATATACATCTTGGGCAGAATTAGATTCTTTTTATCCTAACCTGACTTCTGCAATTAAGGAATTTCTATTTTTACTTATTTTTTAAATAGGGCTAGCTTTTCCTACCCCTTATGCATTCATTTAGCTCTTGAATTGCGTGTTCCAGTGACTTGGTTTTTTGAAGAAACCTGATTGCTTGCTCAGTGTCTTAGAGAAACTGCTTAACTATTCTTTGTCAGAGATTAAATAAGTAGATAAGGATAAAAGTATCTGTTGATAACAGCTAGCAAAAAAAGTACACAAACTCTCAGGCACAAGATTTCCTCCTTTACAGATAATATGTACTCAGAAGATATCTCAGTGTGTAACTTTCTTATGTAGAAAATAAATTTTCAAAACATAGAACGAACCTATTATACTGGGTCACTGTAACTTGTCACTAGTACAACCTATTTATATAGATTAAATGTAATAAAATATCAAGATACTTAAGCATTTTGTTACCCTATTAAGAAGAGCTAGAAATAATACAGTGCTTTTAATTGGAGTTTTTGATCTGTACTAGGGAAAAAAAGGCACTCTTCCATTACTGGCAGCTCAATCCATAAATAAGCCAATTTTGGAATAAATCCAAAACAAGAGCATAAGGGGAAAGGTATTGTTGGATGATGTATTAAAAGGGGATGGGGTTTTTCACCTTGGGGATTATTCGCTGAAAATAGTGGATGTCCTGCCATTAAGCTAAAACATAACATGTTTGAACGTCCTTCTACCTGCACATGGAAACACCTTATTTCAAGGTCTTGGGTCATTGAAGTGTCATGGTGTAGCTACTTCTTGAAGAAAGACTTCAAAAAGAAAAACAAAAGTCAAATATGAATATAATGAATACTTGTAACGGTAACAATGAGGTTTTGTAAGGCTGATTTGTAAACAGTGGGAGATAGATTCCCTAACTGTGACAGTAAATGACCAAGCAGACTGTGTGCGCAGCATTCACATGGTGGCATTAAACAGAAGGAGCCAGGAGAAGAATGGAACATGTCAGCTAGGGTGGGATGGTGGGAGGAAGTAAAAATGTGTGTGTGTGTATACATCCCATTTAAGTATGCCTATATAAAAACATACCTGAAAACAAGTGAATGGAGGAGCCAAACACTTATCCTGGGAAAGGAAAAAACATGTGTGGAGAAGCAGTAAAGTGGAGTGAGCTGAAACTGCAAGTTACAATTGAGAAAACTGTTTACCAAGAAGTTTGTAGAGCTCATTTGACCCCTCTGAAAACTTGGGGAAAATACCAAGTTGATTCTACATATGTGATAGTCTTCTCCACAGAGATAGCAGAGACAGGTTCTCACAGAAGTTATGTTGAGTGCTGTTGTATCTGGTAGCTTACAGCTTATCCACAGAAAACCCCAAAATTTCGTAATGGGTTACTGGCCATGTTCCATCAAAGAGTAAGTCTGGAAAAGAATCGGTGATGAAATCCACCTCTGCAACTTCTGAAGTTATTTATCTTGGAGGCTTCCTGAACAGCTTTTATCTAGTATTCTTCTATTGCTTGTGACCACAATGCTTTACGTAAATTCAGTTGATTAAATTATTTCATTTAATTAGCCTTGCTGCTCCCTGTGTATGTTCTGATTTGTGAACAGCACTGCTGAGTGCAGCTTTGTTTACTGGATGTTTATTCTGCTTTTCCTACTGCTGCTGTACAGAAGCATAGAGGGTGCAGGCTGAATTGCCATTCTGAATTGCCTCCATTTACCTTGCAAATACATACTTAAAAGGAAAAAATGCAGCTCACTGATCATGCTTTTGTGATTGTAATGTGGAAAGCCCTCTATAATTGAACTTTTCCTTGAGGATACCTCTATTTTTGGGGGGGTATTTCCACCCTCATCTGTTATTCATATCTATGTTCTCTTCTTTTTTATTTACTTTTTCTTTGCTACAGAGAAGTCTTTCTTTTTTATTTACTTTTCGTTTGATACAGAGAAGTCTAAATTTGCTGCTTCTGGCATGTATCTGTAGGCTGAGGCCCTGGGCCTGTAGAGGTCAGTTGAGGAGTTTAAGATTATTCTAATGGCATTAGGATTCTACTTTGGGTACCCTTGGCCCTCTTGCAGTGTGATACAGCAGTGTGACCTCTTTGTTTCTCGTGAAGTGGAACCATCCACCAAAAGTGGCTCAGAATGACTCTGCTAGGGCTATCTCTGTCCTGTTACAGCCTGCTCCTTTAACATGCTCTTTCAGTGCTTTCTCTGCCCATAGGTCAGATATACAAGTGCATTGATATTTGTCTTCAGAACTTTCTTCAGCTTAGCCTTGCCATGCCTCTTTGTTCCAGGTTTGTTTCTGCTTTTTTTCCCACCGACAGTGCCAGCTTCAGCTTTCTGCTTGTGAACTTTTCCCACATGCTTTCTGCGCATGAGGAAAAACGGGCAAAACCTGAGAAATCCTTGTCTGAACATTCAAATTCTTTTTTTTAGATCTCACCTTTGCTATAATGCATACAGAAAATCATAATCTGCTAAGTAGGTAGCAAGAGGTAATTGTGGCAGATGGCTACAGATAGCATACATTTGTTATCCCATCTTTTATTTCCTTGCCAACACTCAAACTCCTTTTGTCCCCCTGCATGCTTTGTTTTTAGAATATAAATTCTATTAGACAGAGCTGTCGTTCAGTATATTCCTCTTACTGGACTTCACAGCCTTGTGTAGTTGTTCTTTCTTTTCTTTGGGTTTTGTTTTTTAAGTTCTAGAGTGATTTGTAACCACAGATGCTTTGTCCTACTTGAATTTCACCTAACCCGCGCATTTTAAGAAGCCTGTTCTCTAATTCCCACAAAATAAAGAAGTGGGAAATTCAGTTTTAAATAATTTATCTGCTGTTGCTAATAAGATGAAACAACGAAAACCTTTTTTTAGGTGAGCTGCTGTGTCTTTGATTTATCTGCAGTCTTTGCATTGTGTCTTCTGTGAACTCATGAAATGGTAATCCGCACTCTCCATCATACAAATGCTATATTTTAAAAACTCAGCACACAATGATTTGGGATAGAAGGGATCTTTAAAGATCATCTAGTCCAACTCAGCAGGGACATCTTTAACAAGATCAGGTTGCTCAGAGCCCTGTCCAACCTGACCTTGAAAACCCCCAGGGATGGGTCATCTACTACCTGTCTGAGCAACCTGTGTTTCACCACCCTCATTGTAAAAAAAAAAATAAAAATTATTCCTTATATCTGGTCTAAATCTACCCTCTTTTGGTTTCCATTGCCCCTTGTCCTATCACAACAAGCCCTGAATGTTGTCTCCATCTTTCTTCTAAGCCCCTTTTAAGTACTGGGAGGATGCAATAAGGTCTTCCTGGAGCCTTCTCTTCTCCAGGCTGAACCACCCCAACTCTCTCTCCACCTTTCTGTGTAGGAGAGGAGTTCCAGCCCTCTGATCATCTTTGTGGCCCTTCTCTGGACCTGCTCCAACAGGTCCATGTCTTTCTTGTGCTAGGAACTCAAGAGCTGGACTTAGTACTCCAGTTGAGATCTCACAAGAGCAGAGTAGAGGGTGAGAATCACCTCCCTTGACCTGCTGGACACAATCTTTTGAATGCAGCTGAGGATACATTTTGCCTTTTGGGTAGGAAGTGTACGTGGTTGGCTCATGTCCAGCTTTTCATCCATCAGTACCCCCAAGTCCTGAGGCGTTGCTGAGGCAGGGTTGCTCTCAATCCCATCATCTCCCAGCCTGTCCTGATACTGCAGATTGCCCTGAGCTAGGAGCAGGACCTTGCACTTGGCCTTGTTGAAACCTCATGAGGTTCACACAGGCTCACTTCTCAAGCTTGTCTAAGTCCCTGTGGATGGCATCCCATCCCATAGTGTGTCAGTTGCCCTAGACAGCTTGGTGTTGTATACAAACTTGGCAAGGGTGCTCTTGGTCCTACTGTCTGTGTCACAGAAGAAGATACTGAAACAGTACTGGTCCCAATACAGACCATGAGAGGCATTATGGGGAGCTGCTCTTTAGTATGGTTTTGAGTAGTGTAATGATAGAATGGTTTGGGTTGGAAGGGACCTCTGGAGGTCATCAAGTCCAACCCCCCTGCAGTGGGCAGGGGCATCCCCAACTAGATCAGGTTGCCCAGAGCCCTGGCAAGCCTCGCCTTGAATGCCTCTAGGGATGGGGCCTCAACCACCTCCCTGGGCAACCTGTTCAGTATAATGCTTTATACTGAAATTGCAGAAGGTTCTGGATGAAAAATGCAGTTGGAGTAAAAATTTGAAAATGTTTATCTGCTGTGTTCTTGGTCTGTTTTTCTTACTTCAGAATGATCCTATGTTAAATTATGTTTCAGTGTTATTTCTGGATTATTTTAGTTTTCACATTTTGCTAGGAATCTTAAAATACTCTCACATAAAAGATTTCTGAAAAAAATATCAATTGTTAGCATGGATTCTTTCTGGAAAGTTTGAATCATTAGCTTAATTCTATTTTTGCAGGACTTCAAGAATATGTTGAGGCAGTCTCATTTCAGTATTTTATCAAAACACGATCTTTGATTAGTGTTGAAGAGATCAACAAACAACTAATATTTGCAGCAGAAGACAGAGAGGAAACAACAAACACGGTAAAAGTTTTTCTCGTGTGACAAATATCTTTCTGGGATGGAAATGCAATGTGTAGGCTTAGTCACATTTTTGGCATCTGATTAAATAAGGCCCGTTAGTGGGGTGGTATTAGACATGTGAGCTTTGACTCATTTGTTCAAAACATGCTTTTTATTCTGACAAGTAGTAAACTAAATCCATGGGATGCAAGTTTATAAACTTCACATCCTTTTTATTCAGAGCGAACTGAACTCCTCCTGGTAGGGAGAAAGATCCAGGATAGTGAAATACTAGCAAACAAATGTAGAAGAGGGATTTTTAATGGCTAGAGCTGCCTGTAAGGCCTACTGGTGAATAGTGATGTAGCAGAAGTTGGGAAGACTAACAATTCTAAGGCAAGATAAACTCCATAAATGAAATCTTACTGCTGATACTGGACTAGTCACAGGAGGCACTGTGTTCAGCCACTGTTAAAATGCACTGTGTATGTCTTAGCTTGGTCATCTGTAACTGTCCTGGAGTTGATCTTGATGCTTCCCCTCAGAGGACAAGCTTGTGCCCCATCATACTTTAGCCCTAGTACCGTATTTGCTGTTTCTTGACTTGCCCATGCTTCTACCCTCCCCTAAATAGACTTTTTTGCATAGAGACAAACTGCTGCCATTGACCACAGTAGACTGGGTACAGTTTGACAGTTGACAGGGGACAAAAGGTGATTTTCTAGTAATGTGCAGAAGTGCACATGCAGTGTACAGTACTGCACAGCACTACTGATGTAGATGAATTCCCAGGTCTGCTTCTGTTGAAGAAATTCAGCTGTAAACCACTTTTTATTCTTCCTTCATTCTCTTGGTAAGGTATTTGTAAAGAAGCCAAGTTTTTAGCTTAAGTTCATTTATTCTTACCAGAGGCAAACCCATTGTGGCACGCTTGACAAATTGTGAAGTTCTTAACCCCTGCATACACTCCCCAGATTTGTGAATTTGAGTGGATAGCATGTTATGGGAACAAGGGAACAGAAAGAAACCTGCATTGTCTCTCATGTTATCAATATTTTGCCAATAAAATTATTGGAAACTTGGATACAGGAGCATGCTTGTAACTTTGTGATGAATTTTCTTAGTGAAGTATTTTTTTTAGCCATTTTAATGAGTTCTGTTGATCTAAAATGGATCTGAGTGAACTAAACCTATCAGTTTCTTGTAGAAAATATATTTTGAAATTCAAGGCACTATTACAAAATGATATTTTTTTTTTCATAATACAGACTCTTTTTAATTCTTGATTGTTTTCATAGCTTTAGACAGACCATTTAGGGAAAATTTAAATCTGTTAGGGTGAGATTTGTCAGCCAAAAAACCCCAAAACAGCTGGTACAGAGATGTGATAATTGTGTTTGCCAATAGAGATGGTAGAAGCAGGGTATGTTTATCATGCTTGCTGGAATGGAAATCAAGTCTCAAGTGGATATGATGCTTTCCTACCTTCCAGTATGCTGGAAAGAGATTAGTACTTCTGAAATCAAACTGTGTGAAAGTGGTATGTAGTTCAGTTTTCCAGAATGTTTGTAATTACCAGTTATGTTAGGTATTAGTGTGTATTTGAACTATTATAGACTGCTTTGTCATAGTTCTCTGTAGTGGACTTTGTTCTGTTCTGTCCTCAGACCCCCAATTCCCATGATAAACAACCACACACTTGGAGCCTGAAGGTAACACCTGTAGATTACCTGCTGGGAGTGGCTGATCTAACTGGAGAGCTGATGCGGCTGTGTATCAGCAGTGTTGGAAATGGTGACATCGACACGCCTTTTGAACTCAGCCAGTTCTTACGTCAGATTTATGATGGCTTTACTTTCATTGGCAATACTGGACCTTATGAAGTGTCTAAGAAGCTATATACCTTGAAACAGAGTCTGGCAAAAGTAGAGAATGCCTGCTACACATTGAAAGTACGGGGATCTGAAATCCCAAAGCACATGCTGGCTGATGTGTTCTCCACCAAAACAGAGATGATTGACCAAGAGGAGGGTCTATCTTAAAATAAGGAGACTACTGCAACTCAGAAGGCAAGAGGACTTAGAGAAAGCTTTTCAGTTCTGGTTCGGGGGAATTTTGACCATTCCCAAAGCTTTTTAGGTTGAGACATATTTAGTTTTATCTTTGAAAAGTTTGTTTGCAGTGGTAATATGTAACCAAAAATACTTTTTATGATGTGCAAGAGAACAAATGTTTGACTTTGTCCTCTGGATATGGAATTTCCTGTATTGCTCCATTGTATCTTCTTTCAGAATGACCAAAATTCCACTGCACTCTACACCAGTGACTGTCAGTTGTGTGAGTCACCTGAAACTATTGTGGTTATTGTTAGCAGTTCTCAGCAAGCACAGCACTGGAAAAAAATAGTTTGGTACTGTTATTTAGCATTATGCATAGGTTTCTGCTGACTTTTGAATATTTGGGTTCTATACTCATGTCATAGCTAAAACAATGCACCTGTGTGTGTGTAAGTTCATCCTTTGACTTGAAACTGAAGTGGTCTCAAAGGTGCCATGTAACTTAAGTTTTCTCTAATTAATGCTTTTGAGCATGAAACTGAAGCTAAGTCAACTTTTCAGCAATGGATAATTAAGCTAATTGCACCAGGTAAATACTACTGTGCGCTTATTTTGAGGCTCTGTTTAAAATGAGCTCTGTTCAAATTAACACTGGTATTTCAAAGTTTGACATGAACTAGAAAATCCACAAGAAAAATGTGTAATGTATTGGTTTACATTTTTTGTAATACAGTTTAATGCGGAATCTGACATCTTCCTGTTTGTAGATAAAAGCAGAAGACCTACCAAGTCTGTTTAACTTGAATAATTTGGTATAGGGATGAGCAGGTTTTGGTCAACACAGATGTGGTGTGGTGTTGGAAATCTGTTCTCCGTTGTGCTGCCTTGAGGACCTCCAGTGGGGTTGAACTGGTAGGTGAGAAAGGGTTAGCCAAGGTTTAAATAACTGTTAGCAGGAATTAAATCATGTGCATGTTCCTATAGAAAGGAAATTGCAAACAGAAATAAGTCAGACATTTTGACTTCCACATTTATCTTTGAGGTGGGTATGTCACCATTGGCAAAAAATCAGGGCTTTCTCCTGGTGTCTGAAGTTGTGAAGAAAGTCTGATAATGTACATTTTGCTAAAGGAAAACAGATAAAAACAACATGATCTTTAGACTCCAGGAAATAGGCCTCCCAACTGCAATTGAAAATACTGCATGTTTTTTATTTCCACTTCCATATGCTGTAATACTGCCAATATTTTTCCCATGAGCATATCCTGAGTAGCTGGGATCATCTGATATATGGATAGGAATGGGTAAATACATTTCTGTCACATTTTTCCATTGTTTCCACATAAAGCAGCGTGTGGTGGGTTGCATAAGGAGTGGCTTTTTTCCTATTGTTTAATACTATTTTTTACAATAAATTTCTGAAAAGTAGTCACTGGCTGTATGTTGATTGTTTTGCCTGTCAGTCCTGGTGGTAAATAACAGTGAGTTTCCCACTGTTTCCCAGTGTGTGGAGAGTTTCACTCCATTCCTGTATTCATACATTGAGGGGCACTTTCTAATCCTGAATTCTTTTGAAATAAAAAATGCAATGGATCCAGATTCAAAACAAGTTTATCACTGAACTAAATCTGTCATACTACTCGCATTTTTACTTCTCTCCTTGGGTTTCCTCTGCATTTTTTTTTATATAAGAGGCGGGGAATGAAATGAGAAGGATACTTATTAATAAGGAATGGTGTTGGTGTTTCCCTCCTCTTATGTCCTCCCTGCCCCCCAAATATTTACATCTAGTATTTGAGTTGATGCAGGTAAGAGTATAGTTCTGTGTCTCTTGCTTTTTCAGTGTATGTGTGAGATGAAAGCAGATCATATTAGAGGTATTCTAAACAGAGGTCTGTCTCTTGTCTGTCCTGGCAGCTATCAGGTGGAATTTAAAATTTTCGTGGCACAGTTTGAAAACGATTGAGATGAACTCCAGCATGTGGCAGTGATTGGCTGAGTGATTTTCTGCCTCTAGCCATGGAAAAAGTACACAGTGGCCACTGCTTTAGTCAGACAGCCCCTGCCTTTGTACAGTCATTCATTGTTTTCAAAATACAGATGTCTAAGAAGAGTACTTTTTTTCTAGCAATCTTTTAAGTAGAGATTGTTTCAAAAAACTCATACTGGTTTTAATGATTTTGAGATTCAATTTTTCTGTAAAGCAAGAGAAAGCTTTTTAATGACATATGTGATTTCTAAACTTCAGGCTGCCTGCCTGTAATCAAAAGCGTTGAATAATTTCTAAAAGGAGCAAAGTGTATGTGTGGTGTATTAAAACACCAGCACAGATGGGAAATAGCTAATGGCCTGCAAACCTCCTGCTCAAGGAAATATTTTCCCCAAAACCAAACAATTACACTGTAGCTCTTTGAAAAGTGACAGACATTTATCAGCAAAACAAGCTGCTAAACAAGCAATGGCAATTTTCCCATTTCTTATCCCATTACTCTGTGGAGCTATTGATACGCTTGGTCTCTGGCCAGAACAGGACTACGTCATAGCAGATGTTTCACAAGGACAGCTCTGTGTGCTAAAAATTGTCTGCCTTTCTAGAATCTCCTTTCTCAGAAATCATTTTTCCTTAAGGGTTCACTTTTGTCCTGAGTATTAATTTGCAGTGAGGAAAACAAATCAAACCACATTTAGCTTTCCAGAACTGCCAGAGAAGTTATGCAAGAGAAACTTCCTGTTGACAGGACATGTGTGTCTGTCTACTTAGAGTCCTGCTTACTTGGATTTTCAGTCAGTTTATTGAAAATCAAAAGTAAAAAAAAAAATAAAAAATAGGGCCTTTTATAATATTTATTATATTAGATGCCTTACAGAATTCTATGGACCAGCTTCTGGCACTGCCCTCAGAGTTCACAATTTAAGAGTTGGCAAAAGAGTAGCCAAGACAAACAAAAGGAAGATAATAAAAAGAGAGGCAGATGAAGTGACAAGGATTTTTACCAGAAGACATTGTGGTATTAGTTTGGTTTACCACTTCCCATTTCAGAAAAGAAACTTCTTAAAACTTCAGAAAGTCTGGAGTATGACAGTAAAGGGTTAGTTGGGAAGGGCAAAGGCAGTGGAGAGGCAAAATGGAAGGAAGTGAGGTGGAGACAAAGAGGGGAAAAGTGACAAGGAGTGGGACAGCATGGAGGAGGAGCAGGCTGAGCTGCAGGACAGTGGGTGCACATGTGAGTAGGGTGGGACGGGGAGGATGTGGGACAGGAAGACAGCCCTGCAAGAAGTTGGAAACAACACTTCAAAACCAGGTGATTCAGCTATAAAAGAAACATGAAGTTGACAGTAGAAACTGGGTTTAAAATGATCACAAGATTCACAAAGCATTTATCTATCTATTTATCTATTATTTATCTATGGGATAAATAAGAGGAACTTGGTTTTCAGAGCAGTAGTTTGTGGAATGAGCAGGGTTTGCAGGCTTCCAGCTGTGCTGTCACAAATTAACAACAAGGTCTTGGTTCCCATACGCCCCCCCAACTTCCCATGCATATTCCCTTCACTCCCACATTGGTAGCGGCCACATACCTTGGTGTGTGAGCTACCACCATTTGCAGCTGTTAGAGACATGATTAAATAGTTTCTAACATAAAAGAATGCTTACGGTGACCACTGTTTTCCCCTTGTGTGGTGTTCATGTGTCCGTTTCGCTGTCATGGCTGTTTCAGCCCCCTCTCTGCTTCTTCCCTTTTGTTACTTATCCTTTCTCAGGCTGTACTGTTCTTTTGAGCCATTGCTCATGGTTCAGTCCTTTCCATATGTAGCTGGAATCCTGGGATAAAACATCTCCATGCAGGAAGAGGAATTGGTTGGTTTCTTAGGTAGGTATGTCTGCTCACACCTCCAAATTTGGAAATAGTGCTCTGGCTGTGAAGGGAGAGGTCTCGCACTCCTGCACTCAGGTAAGACCTGGTGCATATGTCCTATGGCAGCCATGGTGCCATGTATCAGGATGAATGGGTGGGCAGATCTCATGTTCTTTTTGCAGGTAAGCAAACCTTAGTTATTCTGAGGTTTGCAGTCATCTTGAGCCAAGGTAAACTGCATGCAATCATGAAAGAAGTTTTTTCTCCAGTTCTGAGGAAGGCTGTCATTGAGGACTATTATTTCCCACCAACTCTGCCTCTTTTTACCTGACTCATTATCGCTTTGAAAGGCCTATTTGCAGGATGTAGCAGAAGAGACTTGCCTATGACTTCTTCTGGAGCCAGTTGGTGGTTCACTGAACACTGGCCAAAAGTGATGTGATGGCTCCTTTCTCAGCTCCTCCCATAGGCTGTGCAGGCTGCCTCTGGTGTCCCTGCAGCCACCTGGGGGGCTGGATTTTGCAGACCAGTGTCATGTGGGTTCATCATCTTCCTCCCCCGCTCCTCAGTGGTGGTGTTTTCTTGTCATGCAGATGTTCATTCCTCCCAAAGAAAGAAACTGTTGTGTATGCTATTTTCCTCCAGTGCCACAAAAGCTCAGATGACTTCTGGAGCCCATCATAAACTGTTTCTTGGCTACAGGTGCCATGCAGGTTTCATGGGACATCATCTATCTTTGGACACTTCTCCCACAGCCCTGTGCTTTCCTGCAAGCTTGCCAAATCCTTTTTAATCCAGAAGGGTCCCAACCACTTCCATTTAATTCTTCCTCAAGGTCCTCTCCTCTGATAGCCCTGTTAAGAAGAGCCAACAAAACTGATCTGGAAGTAGGCCAGATTTCTGTTAAAATGAGCTTTTTTGTGCTTGGGGTCTGGTTCCAGATGGGTGAAGGATGCATTTGAATAGACAGTCCTGGGTGTCTTGATGTCAAAGGAATATTGTTAGGCACAGACAGTCTCACTTTAGGAGGGTATAGGAGTTGTTTTTCTCCTTTCAGCAGGGACTATTGATAGGTATGTTTTGCTTTCTATACCTCACACCTAGAGAGAAAGGTGACAGACAGGAGATGCCAAGGTTGTAAGGGAAAACGAATAAGATGGAGCAGTGTAAGGTCATGGAGCAAATCAGTCACAAGCCTGGAGCTGGATGTGGCTCTTCCAACTTCCAGCCCAGCTTCCACTGCAGTGAACCTGAGCTGCTTCTGCTCTCCAGAGTCAGCCAAGGCAAGGAGTAGCACTAGTAACTTATGTGCTGCAGTCCCAGCTGGCCCTCACAGAAGCCTGCTGCTGTTGTCCTCCCAACCCTATCCCCATATACTGAGCCGTGGGTGCATTTGCACTGCCACTCCCCTCCTGCTGGCAGCCTGGGCTGACAGCTCACAAGGTACAAAAGGCTTTCCTTTGCCTGCCTCAGACCTACTTTGGGCTTTTTAGCTCAGCCTTTACCCACAGTGGCCCCTACCTGATGGGCTGCTGAAGACATTTTTAGAAAGGGTAGAAAGGAATATCTTGGGACCTACCAACCTGTCAGCCTCCCCTTTGTGCCTGGGAAGGTCATGGAACAGATCCTCCTAGAAGCTATGCTAAGGCACATGGAGAACAGGGATGTGATTTGAGACAGCCAGCAAGGATTTACCAAGGACAAGTCCTGCCTGAACAACCTAGTGGCCTTTCATAATGGACTGAATACACTGGTAGACAAGTGAAGAGCTCTGTGTGTCATCTATCTGGACTAGTGTAAGGCCCTTGATGCAGTTCCTCACAGTATCCTTCTTTCTAAATTGGAGAGATATGCATTTGATGGGTAGACTGTTTGGTAGATGAAGAATTGGTTGGATAGTTGCATCCAGAAGGTAATGGCTCAGTGTCCAGACGGAGTTTGGTGACAAGTGATGTCCCACTCTGTACTGGAATCGGTACTGTTTAATACCTTCATCAACAACATAGTGGGATTGAGTGCACACTCAGCAAGTTTGCAGATGACACTGAGTGGTATAGTTGACACACTATGGGATGGGATGCCATCCACAGGGATTTAGACAAGCTTGAGAAGTGAGCCTGTGTGAACCTCATGAGGTTTCAACAAGGCCAAGTGCAAGGTCCTGCTCCTAGCTCAGGGAAATCCCCAGTATCAGGACAGGCTGAGAGATGATGGGATTGAGAGCAACCCTGCCTCTCGTGTGACCTCAACTGGAGTACTAAGTCCAACTCTTAAGTTTTTGGCACAAGAAAGACATGGACCTGTTGGAGCAGGTCCAGAGAAGGGCCACAAAGATGATCATAGGGCTGGAACTCCTCTCCTACACAGAAAAGTTGAGAGAGAGTTGGGGTGGTTCAGCCTGGAGAAGAGAAGGCTCCAGGAAGACCTTATTGCATCCTCCCAGTACTTAAAGGGGGCTTAGAAGAAAGATGGAGATAACATTTTAGCAAGGCTTGTTGTGATAGGACAAGGGGAAATGGTTTTAAACTAAAAGAGGTTAGATTTAGACTGAATGTAAGGGAGGTGTTTGTTGTGGGGTACATAAAAGCAGAAAGTTTTGTATCCACTTTACCTTCTCCACCTTCCCCTAAGTATGTTTGACTTTGTTATTGCTTTTGAGCTGTGGAGGGGGTCATTGGGCACAGATCCACCTGGGTGCAGGCAAGGTTTGAACCTTGGACCTCCAGTTTGCAAGACCAGCATTTTTCCCCTTGGCCACCACTTACTGCAGATGTGTGCAGCAGCAGTGTGCTCCAGAGTGGCAGGGAGAAGTGCCAGGCAGTGCCTGGCTTGACATGGACATGGCAGCGCAGCGGTGGCAGCTGCAGCTGGAGCTGGAGCAGCAGTGGCTGGCACGCGTGGTGGTGGCAGCTTGTCGCCATGCCTCAGCTGCGGAAGCGATCTTCGATCTTCTGGCGGCAGCCCCAGCATGGAGATGGGCAGAACAAGCGACGTGCCCAGAAATATGTCACGCAGCGCAACACGATCAAACAGTATAAATCTCACAGTTTTCAATGCGCTTTCTTCTCTTCTTGGCAGGACACAGCAGGAGAAGGAGCCTCCATCTAGTCCAGAGGGGCGGCACCACACGGTCTCACCATCCAATGCCTTTTCATCACATCCCTTCAGCACCTCATCACCATCCACCATCCCAGCTTACCCCAGCCCATCACTTCTCCATTTCACTGCATTTGGACTATATTTTTTGTAGGTTTCTTGCAGGTGGGGGTGGGGCACGAGCAACTGTTTTGGGGGGGGGGCGGGCGCTTGGTAAGCTTGCCAATTTCTGTTATTTTACTGGGTTTTTTTGTAAAAAAATTGTTCTTTCTCACTTTGCCTTTGGGTGTGTGTGATTTGTTCTGTTTCCTTCCTTTTCTGTGTGTGTGGGGAGGCTTCTCATTTGGGTTTTCCCCCATAATTGTCCCCATACCAGGACAGTGTTTTTTACAATGAGGGTGGTGAAACACTGGCACAGGTTTCCCAGAGTGGTGGTAGATGCCCCGTTCCTGGAAACATTCAAGGTCTGTTTATTTGGGGTTCTGAGCAACCTGATCTTGTTAAAGATGTCCCTGCCCATTGCAGGCAGGTTGAATGAGATAACCTTTAAATGTCCTTCCAACCTAAACTATTCCATGATTCTGTGACATGGCTTTACAGAAGCAAAGTAATAATTAGCAAATAATTCAGATTCTTCTTTCTTAATTTGAGCTATCTGTGCAGTGTGCTACTTCAAGTGACACTGATGTTCCTAAATCACTTGAGTTCATTTGAGACTCTTCCATCTCTATAAAACCTTCTACTGTCTTTTCAGTGTTGAGGTAGAGTTTGTCTGGGTCCTACTTAAAAAATGTGTTGTATGGGGGAAGGTTATACAGGACTTTATAGTGAGAGGTACGAGTTTGTGACTAAATTGTAACACTCATTGTAAAGAATATAAAAGGCTTAAACCCAGCCTTAATGGGGCTTGTGCTTTACAGGAACTGCTCAGAAAAAGCAGGGCACCTGTAAGCTGTCAATCTGTTTTAGGTGTACACTCTACTTTAACTACTCTGGGCCTGCCTTCTTACTCGAAGGATACCTATTTGTCAGTTGTTGGAGAACACATATTTGTTCTGCCACCTGGTGTTCAGCTCTAGAAATACTCAAAACAAGCTTTTTGCGGGGGATTGAGTTACAGGTTAAGTTCCTGTAAACACAGTGCTGCAGTGTAAGCTTCATTTTTAGACTTAGGTAGGCCTCTGAGAGTAAAAAATAATACTCAGCACCTTCTAGTATTTGGAAGTTTGGGTAATAGCAGGGAAGAGCATATGTTTATATCTTATCATGTGCATGTGTGGTGTTTTGAAGACAAATAAATAAAAAGCCACAAGAAAGTTTGACTAGATGTGCTCCTGCACACTTGTGAATTATTCATACGCTCTCATCTAAATTAGTACTTTTAAGGAGTACCAGTACCATTAGTACCATTTCTAATAAGGATTCACAGACTAGAGTCCTAAATTCCTTAATTTATATTATAACTGTGCTACCCATGCAATAAAATGCAAGCCTCTTTTAGCTGTTGAACTCCTGGTACAAAATCAAGTGCTTCCCTGTGTGTGAATGTGCCTGTGTACTTCCTTGCTGTGATTGTGGTTGCCAAAGAAAACCTTCAGGTATAAAGCACAAGTGATTTCAAACCCATGAGACTTTGTGCCTGTGGCATAAAAGAAGTGGCTGTGCTGCACTCTGTGAACTGAGTGGGACTGGGGTTGGTGTCTAAGTCCTGCAACATTTCCCAGCTGATGCTAAAGGTGAGTTGGTCCCTTCCAGTGTCTTGGCCTGTCAGCTATCCCTTGCCCTGGGTTGCACAAGGGTCCCCTAGGCCAGGAAAGACCTGGCATGCACAACAGCAGAGGGGTAATGAAACATTGCAGTGGGCTTTTAAAGGGGGTAGCACAAATAGGGTTTGTACTTGAATTGCCCTAGTGGAAAGGCACCAATAACAATCACTTCTGTATGTATGGCTAGGCTTCGCGAACAAAGATCCAGGGAGGGCTCCACCCACGCTCCTCATCAGCGCCTTTTCCAAGCACGCTGATCAAAAAAGGATAGCGGATAGCACCCTCGAGCCTGCGCAAGGGATTTATTTTTTTTTTTAGGTGAGACACAGCATGCGCAGAGCTGGACCCACCCTTTAGTCCTAAGGTTCATCTGCCAGGGCCTAGCAAGCTTGGACGCTGGCAACAAAGTCCTTAGGACAGAGGTTTTATTAGAGTGTCCTTCTCTTTGATGGAAGGCCTTACAGGGCTAAATGAGCTCCATCTGCCCGGGTTTGGAATCAGAGTTGTCCTTCTCCTAGGATGACTGCCAGAAGGCTAATGAGCTCATCCTACCCATACAAGGATTATAGGAACATGGGTTTCACTCCCCACACTTTCCCGTGGGCAATGAGTTTAATGCTCCCTCTGCTGTCGGCACAGTTATCACACCAGGGGCCACAGAAGACCCCAAGTCATTTTCAGACTGTCTCTGACAATCACTTCTAAAATTGCATCAATAGACATAGAGATGGTAGCACTCCATGGAGTGATCACCATGGAGATTTATTTATTCTCCTAAAGATTATTTAAGGATAATTTAAGTGTCCTTCCAGGAGCTTTTCCCACCTGCCCCACCATGGGAAAGTACTGTACAGTGGGGCAGCCCTGCAGGGGCTGAGCACAGTGACAGCAACCAGGACTATGCAACCCCCTGGGAAAAACAGCCTGTGCTCTAGGCCAGCTGCTTCTGCTGGTCTTTTCCTCCTTCTTCCCAGGAGGGGGATGCAGGAGGTCTCCCCAGAGGCCTGTTTGTGCCAAGTCAACCACAAACATGAGGAGGGAGGATATTGCCATAACTAGCTGTGGCCATACTTACACTGTCATGTGTTTCAGCACAGAAGAACAGAGTTTTAAAGCATTATTTCCTGGGTCATCAAAACCCAATGATCTTTACTGGAGCTGGCTATGTCACAAATTTCACCTCAAGCTCACCACAAACTTCTCACCTCAAGAAACTAAAACCAGTTGAGTTTCTCATATTGGGCTTGGGGCTGGGAAGAGGCAGAATGAGGGTGGCCACAGCTCCCAAACACAGCAAGGTACAGCCCTGAAAATCAGTGGGATGCAGGCTATGCATGTAGCCATGTGCAGAAGAGAACACTTGGGCACCTCAACACAAACTTTTGCTGGACACACTTCAGGCACAGCTCTATGGTGCAAGTAGGACCATCACAGCATCCACCAGGCTTGACCTGAGCTCTTGCCTTTCCATAAAACTTGCACCTCTTGAGTTAACACAGGTTTTTATATTGATGCCCTTAAATTGTTTGTCTCTGTTTGTAATAGGCTTGTATTGATTTAGGTTAATTTGGTTACCCAAAAATGGGTTGTGCTGATTGCTCTAAATGAATTAAATGGTGATTCTAGTTAAACTGATGGCAGGCTTGTGTGTAGACAGGGCCTGGAGCTTTGTAAGCTAATGACTTGGCAGTAATGCAATGAGGTTTTCTTAGGCAGCTGAACCAAGTTGTTTTTTTACGTATAAGACCATAAGTGTTACTATTCCAGTAACCATTCCCCAAATGTGATAATTTGTCACTAACTTGGTTTTCTGAATCCTGGCAGATCTCTTTGCTAGCTCTCACTTTTCTGATAATAATTGGGCAAGTATGAATTTCCAATTTTTGGCAAGATTTTCTAGTTTCTGTTCACTTCCCCAGACTGCTAAATTCTCCTCATTTTCGACCATAGAAAAAAAAGTTTGTCTTAATTTTTAATAAAAATTCAGATAGAAGAAAAGTGCAAATGAGCCCAGCTCATGCCAACAGCAGGGACCTTTCCCAACAAGTGAGACCTGAGAGGAGGACAGCTCCAGAAGCAGACACTGTTTAATTTCTTCACTCAGAAAAGAACAAGGGTGAGATTAGCCCTTGGTCATTACATCCTTCATTCCCTTATCATCTCAATGGGAAGAAACCACTATATGTGCACAAGGTCTCTCCTGCCTGCCTCTGAACCAGCTAACTGAACTTCTGCCAAGTGAATCTGCCTTCACAGGTCTTTTCTCTGTAAAACTGCAAATCTCATTTTGATTCATCTACTTTTTCTGTTGATGTTTTTGTCTCCAAGTTGGGACTGAAAGTTGAAAAGAACATGCCTCTAGGCAAATGAATCACTGAGCCTTGTTTATCTTTGATTTCCAAGGAAGCCTACTGAGATACTGAATAAACTTAGCTCAGAAAATAACAGTCCAGAAGGTAGGCTGTGATCCCTTTCTGTCCTAGGCAGGTTTATGGAACCAAAAGCAGAAAGTTAGTGGCAAGAATGAGAGGAGGCTTCACACCTCAGAGGACAGAGAGAACAGGGAGCAAGGAAAATCTCAGGGCTACCATACAACAGCAGCAGGAGACCGAGAATTTGAATTACCTAGAGAAATAAGTATATGGTAACCCAGTGTGCACTATGATGCCTCAGAGTTTTTGATTTTGATCTTTTTAATTTTGTAGATTTTAGAAGTTATTGTAGGTTTAGTATTAGTACTGTAGATTTAGGATTTCTATGTAGCAACTTCGGTAGTTTAATGTTTACACACTCTAACCTATTCCCTTGCTAGCTGCTTAGTCTTCTTTTCAAGATAGGATTGTGGAAAAACAGCATGGGCTGGCACCAGGAGACATAAACATTACAGAAGGACCTTCACATAGAGAACTTTGGAAGGCCTCCAAGGAACAGTATGTGTCGTGAGGCAGAAGAGGATGAAGTAAAGAGGGTCTCCAGACCCCAGACTCAGTTCCTGAAGGGATGTGTCAGAAGGCAGATCGGGGCAGGACTGAGACAAGTGGCAAAATGGAATTGCATGGATATTATTACAAAAGTAATGGAACTGGGGTCAGAGGGCACATGCATTTTTGTATTCCAGGGGCTAAAGGCTCATTAAAGCAGCTTTCTCCTTATCTCATCTCCTACTAAATTCACCTGGAGTTTTTTCCTCCTCTCTCCTTAAGGCAACAACTAAGACAAATTTTTGGCAAAGATATTTCTATACCACTAGAGAACACAGGATCCTGAACTGGTTTTTGCATTCCTGGATCCTGGAAATTGGATGTCATTAACCTGGAGCACACATAGAGGTGAAGCTGTGGGAGAGGATGAGACATAAATCAGGCAAATCAGGAGTTAGAGCATTTCTGGAGGAGCTGGGTTACCCAGAAGGAGTAACAAACTGATTCCTTGTCCAAGACATAGGTCAAATTCATAAAAGGAATAGGCACTATAAAAGCAAGTAGGCTGTGTGTGACCCAGCTGCAAAAACTTACTGGGAGTGATGGTTATTAAGCAGTAGGGAAGGGTAAAAGCACAGCCACATGGCAGTCCTACAGCCATATTATAAGCTTATATATATATAAGCTTATATATATAAGCTTATAAGCTTATATGCTTATAATCCTGTCGCATTAAGACCTATGGAAACTATTCCCATCTTCACTGGTCCCCTTGCCAGTGGACAAATGCCCTTTAGCCCCTTCTTCTACCTTGCATTGTGTCCTCAGCCATTTGTGCAACTCCTGGGCCTGCAACTGCACTCATCCCCTCTTACATACACCCTCAGTGCCCATTACCAGGCACTGATGACTTGTTCCTATCTAAGGGAAAAGCTGCTGACGCTCCACTACACACTTAGGGTAAGGATACAGGCTTTGGCAAAGCAGGACCTAGATCCATATGCCTCTCAAACTCCCATTCCCATTCATCAACCAGGATGTAGCATCCAGCCTCCATAAAGTAAACCACCAGAAGCCAGGAGCTCTTTGCTTGTATCCGGCTCTACAGCCCCACTGAGCAAGGCTGATCACCGAGACATCTTATCCAAGTTTGGAGACTTGTGAGTAGAAATATTTGTCAGATAATTGCAATAGCCTCTTCTTGCCTTGAACACCTGAAATGTTGGTGAACAATCTTGACCGCTCTATTTGCACAGAGCTGCTGGAACAGCTAGACTGGGAATAAAGCCGTTTATCCCCTCCTCCCTTTTGCCATCAGGTGGTGTCTGAGAGCTCCTTCTGAACAGCTTGAAAGCTGTTCCAGACTCACAGCAGAAAATGCTGCCCATGAGGGATCCCCTGCCCTGGAACACAGCCATCCCAGGGCTAGAAGTCATAAAATTAACTCTCAGATCAGAACAGCTGGCTTTGCGACAAAGACTACAAAGCTCAAAATCAGTAAAAGAATATCCTACAAAATCCTTCTTCAGACTTCCCTGAGCCTCTTCCATGAAACAATTCATGGATGTTCTTGTTTTGAACTGTGACTCACTCCCGTAATTCAGCTGTGGCCTGTGATCACTCAACCACTTAATGTGGCATGGGGAAATAGGCAATTGTGAGAATTTCCTCTCTCCCTCCCTCAGCCTCTTGCTGTAGCTCTGCAGTACTGTTATACTGCAGTGCCATGCGACCACAGCCTGGATGCTTGCATCCCAGATGTGCTGGCTCACCCTTCAGGCAGCACTTCCTCACTGTAGGAAACAGTGATTGGGAAGGTTTCCCAAAGAGGAAATGCATCTTGCTATGTTTTACAGTACTTAGCAATCCAGCTGCAAGTGCAGTCATTTTATCAATGGTCTTAATAGTTCAGTTGTGGCTCGCTCTATTACAGTTTTACTTGTAATTTGGTATCATCTGTGTGTGTACATGTGTTTACGTATTTGCAAAAATTCCATTGAAGTTAATAGACTCTATTAAAGCAGTTACACTGGCTCATGTCTCCCACATTCTTTTCTATTAATGATGTTTAACTTTTCCAGTCAGCAGCATATTTACTGTTATGAACTAGTAAGTGATTTTTAATCAAATAATTTGCAAGATATACACATTTGTGTAACTTTTCTAATACAGGGGAGGTATGGAAGACATTTATCATGTAAACCAAAAGTGTTTGCAGAGATTCCCAGCACATAGAATATATTCAGAGGCTTCTCTCTGCTTACCACGCCTTGGTCATGCAGTGATAATTTAAGCGGCAAAGCAAGGAAAAATCCCTGAATAATTTGCTAACTTTTTTGTGTCTAAAAGAAGACTGAAACCAGAAAATTGCAAAAATCCTCCTGCTGGTACCATGGACCAGAAAGCCTGCCCAGTGTCCATTAAACAGTGCTGTATTATTTGTCACAAGGAAAACGTTTTTCGTTCTCTGGCTGCTGACTATCAAGTGCTGTATTTCTTCTTTTAAGAGGGCCCGCAGAAATGGCCATAGCAGATGCGGCCCAGACAGAGCAAGCTGCCGTGTCCTTCACTCCATGCTCCCTTCCGCCCCTGGGAGTGGCTGAGGCAGTGACTCCTGCCGCTGCAGGCAGCAGCTGCTCCTTTGTCAGGATTTGGGGACAAGGGCTTCTCCATGTGATGCTCACGCTTCTTGCTTGTCTGCTTTCAGCTTCCCTCTGCTTGATCTCTTCTCTCTTTTTCCCTCTTAGTTTCTTATTTCTCTCCAGTGGTTCCTTTTACCACCCATCTTCATTTCTTTCTGTTTCTTCCCCTTTTCCTCTTTTAGTTTCCCTCTTTCTCTGACTTTTCCCTCTTCCTTTCTGCCAACTACTTTCTCCCTTTCCAGTTGTTTCCCTAAGGTCTGAATCATAGCAATTCTATCTAGGTAGCAGTTTGTAGGGCCCAGAGTCATCTTCCACAACTTGGAGAGCTGAGCTGAGGAGGGTGACCTTCTTTGGCTCCCTCTGTAGTCAATGGGGAGAGATAGGAGCCTCCAGAAAATGACTCAGTTTTAAAGGCCATTGAAAGACCTTGTGAAGATTGACGATCTGCCAGGAAGACATACAAATATGCTAACTTATGAGCCTTGAATTGGATGCTGAAAGTTATTTAGTGCAAATCCTGCTTTTTCACAGTCTTTTGGCACATGTCGGATGGATGGGAAGCACAAATCAGAGCATCTTCCCTCTCACCAACTTTGCCCTCTGAGGTGCCAGACTTCTGCCCACACCCTGATGGTCAGCACAAGTCGCACCTGCAGTACAGCAGCAGACTTGCTGACAGAGCCTTGCAGCAAATTTTTACCCATCCCAAAGTCTTGGATCTGTGCTCTATGATAGAGATATTTGTTATTCAGACAAAGCATTTGGTCTGACTTCAGTAAGCTAAGGGAGCATTTAAGCTCCTGTTCATTTTTCACTCATTAAAAATAAGTGTTATATTAAGGAAACAAAAGTGAAAAAGGAAGCAAAATTTTCATTCTCATCCAACCATTTTAAAAGCAGGCATCTGCACAGTTTCCACAGCTTTCATTTCACCAGGAGAATGTCTCCCAGGGGCTAACTTCAACATTTTGAATGGACACATGTTTATCCTTTTCCAAAGCAAATCACAAAAGAACCATGAACTGCAACTGCAGCCTTATCTCCATCCAGACATTTGTCCCAAAGAGATTTTTCCAGTTCTGTGTGATCAGGCCAAGAAAATAGAGGTGACCTTACAGCAGCTCCCCCAGATTTCCTCCACAGACACGCTCTATTGTGTGCTGAGGTTGCTGACAAGCTGTTATACAATAAAGGCCTATCTTCTATGCAGAAATCTGGTCCTATGATCTGCCTGTGTGATTTTGTCAGTGGCTTTCCCAGGATTTCACCTCTAGCCTTGAACATGGCTTTTATTGCTTGCTGTTCCATGAAAGCAAACACTTGTCGAAGTCTCATTCTCCCTCCCCTCACCTGTACATCTCTGCTATTTCTTTATTTTTAAACACTTGTGGGCACAAGACGGACAACACCTGTCCGCATGTAGGTCCCTTGTCCCCACGGCAGGCTCAGTAGGACACTTCCCCACACTTAACCCTTTCCTTCAGGGCTCTGTACTGGAACCTGTACTGTTTAATATTTTTGTAAACGATATCGAAAGCAGCATTGAGTGCACCATCATCAAGTTTGCAGATGACACCAAGCTATGGGGTGCTGTTGATAAGTTGCAGGGGCGGGATGTCATCCAGAA
>VWZO01010522.1:0-15624 GCA_013396975.1 Bucco capensis
AACCCCTAACAGTCTGGGATTCTGTGATTCCTTTTACTAACACCAATTCAGCTCAGGTTTGCAATGCTACTAGTAGGAGCTGAGTTTGGCAGTGTTATGGGTGAGCTAAGCATCCCTCATTAGAGGTTAACAAGTCTGTCTCTGTCTCCCAATCTCCTGACAGCTGATTTTGAAGTCCCCACAAATAGTCCAAAGCTCTTTCTTTCTTTCTTTCTTTCTGGGGCCTGCTTTTTTTCCTCTAAACAATGTGATTTCCACCCTGCTGCTGCTAACAAGCAGTGGCCTTGCTTGCTGGCTGCCAGTGCCAGGGGTCAGGCTTCCTCCATTTGCCAAGAAACTTTGTGTTTCCCTCTGATTCCTTCCATCTATTTTTTTCCCCTTCTAAACTCTAAGCCAGTGATTGACAGCCCAATTTAAACTTAGGTTTAATATTGCAATCAGGAGTGACATTTCGTGTTTGCTTTTTGAAGGGAGGAGAAAGGGGAGCAGAATTTGCCTCCTTGCAATCATTTCAGCCACAAAAGGGAACATATCCAGCAAAGGGAAATTTTGCTGGTGAGGAAGAAAAAGAGAAAGGAGCAAGGGGATAAAGAAGGAGAGGAGATTAACATCCTTTAAAATGTGCCTGTTTACTCCTAGCCTCTCAGAGCTAACTTTAAATAGGATAAAATGATCCTTTAATCCCCTTTATCTTCTTAAGAGCTGCTGTAAAAGATCTACTTGACATTTGAGAAATGAAGAAAAAAGAAAAGAAAGAGAAGGTCTGGTAATGTTCATCAGAAATGGTGGAGGGAAAGGTTGGAATGTAACAAAACACAAGGAGTTGGTTCCTCAGCAGGGTAGACATGAGCTGAGTGGCCCCAGCAGGCCAGGACCAGCCCTTTGTGGTTGTAATGCTAGGCCCATTGATGTGGGGTTGGCTCCTCATGCAGAGGGGTCAGAGCTATATTAGTGACAGGTAAATGGTTGGACCTGATGGTCTTAGAGGTCTCTGCTAGCCTTCATGATTCTGTGATTCTGTAAGAGTGGAGATCCACCTGATCCCTTTGCTGCTTTGGTGAGAGAGGAGGCTGGTAGACATTTTACCTAGAATCACAGAATCATTAGGGTTGGAAGAGACCTCTAAGCTCATCAAGTCCAAGCATCTCCCTATCACCCCCAGGACACTAACCCATGGCCTAAGCACCACAGCTAGATGTTTCTTCAACCCCTGCAGGGATGGTGACTCCAGCACCTCCCTGGGCAGCCTGGGCCAATGCCTAACAACCCTTGCAGGGAACAAATTCCTCCTTGTATCTAATCTAAACCTTGCCTGGGGCAACTAGAATCTATTTCCACTTGTCCTCTCACTGGTAACTGTGGAGAAGAGACCAACCTCCAGCTCACTGCAAGCTCCTTGCAGGGAGTTTCCATGCCTAGCAGCATCTCAGCTAGTGCTGGGCTCTCTCCTTCTCTCTCTGTCTCTCTCTCTCTGTGTGTGTGTGCTAGTTGCTGTTTTTCCTGTAAAAACCTGGCCTCTCTTGCTGGCTTGTTATCTGCAGGCTGCTTTCCACAACATCTGTTTAGCCTGGAATAAGGATGTATTCCAGTTCCTTAATGGCCTTCTCTCCATTTCCAGCCCAGAAAGAGGAATGGATCATGAATAAGTCATGAGGGGCTACAGCAGACAGGCTGCAGCAAGATGGGGCTTGCTCTCTTCTCCAGGGTTACCAGTGAGAGGACAAGAGCAAATGGTCTGCTTCAGAGAGTGGTTTAGCTGGAGATGAGACTCCCGCAGTTCATGGTAGGAGAAGCAGGACTAGCTAGAAGAGCTTTGTCACTCTTTCTTTAAAGGGTAGAGGTTCCACTTCATTTTGGCAGCAACCTTTTCCCCTTAGACAAGCTGTTTGGAGGTAGTTTCCCTACCTTTTTCCAGGTTGTCAGCCACGAGCTCTTCCCTTTTTTATACAGAAGAAAGGCTGTTCCCATTTGCAATCTGTTAGAGGACCACAAAGCTCCTGAAGCACTCACTGTTGAACTGTGTCCTCACAAGGAGCACTGCCATGAAGGACAGGAGTCTGCTGAGCTAACTCAAGTCCTTATTTCCCATGTAGAATAGATCTCCTTTTCTGGAAGGAAACCTGCAGTCACTCTATAATTAGCTGGGTTTCTGGTTTATTACTGGTTTATTTTAGGGAAAGTCAGAGGCTGGAGAGAGTGAAAGACATGGAAGTGCAGGATAATGAGAGTGGGATTCTCAGAAGAGCCTAAGGTTACATCTCTCCTGCAGTCACAGAGCAGGAGCTGTGCAGCACAGAAATATCTGAGCTATTCAGAAATGTTTCATGCCTGTTGGAAGGGCAAATTAGTCCAGGCTGAGCTCTGGGCTTGTAAAATAAACTACTATCAGTAATGAATTTAAGACACACTCATGCATTTGGCTGTGGAGAGTGGGTAGAGGTGTAGCTACATGGAACAGATCTATTTCTGTGCCTTCAGGTCTAGTGTGTCCTTAAAAGAGCTAGGCACGTACAAGCTCTTGTGAAGCCTCTGCTTAACCCATTCTAGTCTCCAAAGAGCTACCTTTGAAATTCCCAGTCTGTAACTAACCATAACTGAACAGCTCTGGGGTTAAATGTGCTTTGTCTGCCTTCCACTCCATTTTTAATCTCTCTCTGCTTTGCTTCTCCATTGTTAGACAAAGATAACTTCAGGTCCAGGTTTGTTGCAGTGATTAATTCTTGTGGGGGCAAAGCATTGCCAGGATTAACTCTATCTGGGCACTGTCTAAAACCAAGCTCCACTAGTATGGGATCACTACAGAAACTGCACAGAGGGTGGTGGAAGGGAAGGTTTGTTAGCATTGCACATTCAGCACCTACAAAGTGAAGAAGTGCTGGGTGCTGGTGGTGGAGGTGAGATGAGCTGGGGCATGCACACAGAGGAACACACAGCAGCACCTCAAGTGTGTTGTTTGGCCCCAGACAGCAGGAGAAAGCTGCTCTGCTCTGCTGGGGATTCTCTTGTTCTCATATAAAGGCTTTTATGTGTCCTTTTCAACTGCTGTGCCCGTGGTATAGTTCTAGGTGCTGTTTAGTGGAGTTGACTGGAACAGCCTTCCCTGGAATTCAACCAGATCCCTCATCTTCCCATTGCTCCCCTGAAGAGCTTCCCTTCCCCCCCACCCTGCTCCAATCTCCTGGAAGCTCTCCTGGCCTTGCTGAGCACAGACTGCTACAGCTTCAGCAGCAGCTCTGATGCACTTCAGAAGTGTGCTTCTCAATATATTCTCCTCTGCAATACTGGGNGTCCCTTCCAACCCAAACCATTCTAGGATTCTATGATAATGACTTCCAATAGCCAGAGTGCCCAGGGGGCCAAGAAGGCCAAGATCATCCTGGCCTGGATCCAAAGCAGGGGCCAGCACAGCTAGGGCTGCACTCAACACTGCGGAGATCACATCCCTCTGTACTCCACACTGGTGAGGCCACACCTTGAATACCAGGTTCAGGTTTGGGCTCCTCACTCCAAGAAAGACATTGAGGTGCTGGAGTGTGTCCAGAGAAGGGCAAGGAAGCTGGGGAAGGATCTAGAGCACAAGCGTGCTGAGGAGCAGCTGAGGGCACTGGGGTTGGTTAGTGTGGAGAAGAGGAGGCTCAGGGCAGACCTTAGCTCTCTCTACAACTCCCTGAAAGGAGCTTGCAGTGAGCTGGGGGTTGGTCTCTTCTCTCAACGAACAAGCAATAGGACAAGAGGAAATGGCCTCAAGTTGCACCAGGGGAGGTTTAGATTGGATATTAGGTCCAATTTCTTCACAGAAGGAGTTGTTAGGCATTGGCCCAGGCTGCCCAGGGAGGTGCTGGAGTCACCATCCCTGCAGGGGTTCAAAACTCTGTAGACATGGCACTTGGTGACCTGGTGTAGTGGCATAGGGGTGATAGGTAGATGGTTGGACTTGATGATCTTAGAGGTCTCTTCCAACTTTAATGATTCTGTGATAGTTGGCCAAGTCCTTCCCCTGGAGCTGACCTCTTCCCAGGCCAATCTTTTCCACCCAGCCTTATGATCCTCGGGAAGCTGTTTCCATGACTACTGTATTTTTGGTACCTCCACATTATTCATGCCAGGGGCCATAATGTGCTCCATCCTGTATGTGTAATGAGCAGCAGACAGCCCTCTGAAAGCACCCTGCTGAGGCAGGATTGACACATTCTGCCACTGAAAGGTCAAAACAGGGCTCTTGATGACCCAGATGCCACCTTGAATGGATTGAAATGCAAACTACTCTTAAGATGTAATGGTGCCAAATGGGAGAAATGCATTTAGTTGAGACATATTTTCCCCCAGGAGAAGCTGAGAAGTCTCACTAAGCATCAGTTTATATTCCAGAATAGCTTGTTCTGGCACTTAAATACAGATACATTATTTTTTGCAGGCAAGTGTAGAGGAGCTCTATTAGCATTTGCATCCTGTCTGAAAAATAATCATTCTAATTATAATAAAAACATCTTGATTCCATGATGCAGGAGGAGAAGAAAGGAAATGGAGAGTCCCTTTCAAAGCAAGCCTTTCTGCCTATGGGTGCTCCTTCAGCACAGCATTGGAGATGATTTTCTGAGGTGCCTGTGGAGCAGTGACTCTGCTTGTGTTCCTGCCTCTCCTGCTCTGCTCTGAGGCACTTTCCTTCCTCACTGGGCATCAAGAGATTCTGGGGAATGGAAGGAATCTCATTGTTTTGCTTTGGTTAGGAATTAGAGTTGTTAAAGCTGATAATCTGCTTGAATCTTGTGGGTGCAGAGCATGTTTGGCTATCAGTTTGCTGTCTCTCCACTCTGCTCCCATTGCATCTAGATGTGTTTTCTAGCTGAGTTGCTTTGGTGGAACTTCTACAAGGACAGAGGATCTGGATGAGCTGCCTTTTCTGCCTGCTTTTCTCAGTAAGGTTGTTGGGTTCTTGCTTTCTTCTCTCCCCTGCTCAGCCATCCCAGAGAGCAAACAGAGGCCTGACAAATCCTGCCTGCCACAGAAGAGAACTGCCATGCCTGCAGGGATGGGATTTTGTTAGGCACTCAGCTGATCCACCTTTCTGAGCCCCCCAATAGCCTGAGAAAACTCTGTGCCAATCCCACAGGGGCTGAGCCTCTGTGTCTCCATCCAGCTCTGCTTTGCCCATGGGTTTCCATCCAGCCCTGCCTTGTCCATGAGTCTCCATCCAGCTCTGCTTTGCCCATGGGTTTCCATCCAGCCCTGCCTTGCCCATGGGTCCCATCCACCCAGCCCTGCCTTGCCCATGAGTCTCCATCCAGCTCTGCTTTGTCTATGGGTTTCCACCCAGCCCTGCCTTGCCCATGAGTCTCCATCCAGCCCTGCCTTGCCCATGAGTCTCCATCCACCCAGCCCTGCCTTGCCCATGGATCTCCATCCACCCACCCCTGCCTCGCCCATGGCTCTCCATCCCGCCAGCCCTTCCTTGCCCATGGATCTCCATCCAGCCCTGCCTTGCCCATGGATCTCCACCCAGCCCTGCCTTGCCCATGGGTCTCCATCCACCCAGCCCTGCCTTGCCCATGGGTCTTCATCCAGCTCTGTCTTGCCCACTCATGTCCATCCAGCCCTGCCTTCCTTGCCCATAGACCTCCATCCAGCTCTGCCTCGTGCATGCATCTCCATGCAGTCCTGCCTTGCCTGCACATCTCCACCTGGCCCTGCTTTGTCCCTGCATCCTCTGATGCCTTTCCCAGCTCACTCCTGCTGAACTGAGGATGCTGATGCTGATGTCAGACAAAGGCAGATGTTGCAGCACAAACAGCTAAACCATCTTAGTGCAAGACCCCAGCAGAGAGGAGAAATCCTAATCCCAAAAGGCCCCATCCGTGCTGGGAACAGGATGCTGGTTCAGTCCCTACCTGGGGGCAGCAGGGGAGAGATACAATAATCCTCTTATTCAGAAGACATCAAGCTCAACAGAATGATCCAGTAGGTTCCTCCCTTCAGCTCTGTGCTGCAGCATGTCACCTACCTGTGACAGCCTTGTCACACGTAGGCACTGGGCTCTGCAGCCCTCAGGGTGACAGCAGAAGAGCACAAGCAGGTCTAAGAGTTGGGGATGCTAGTGCTGATGGCAAGAAAAGAAGAGGCAGAATTGCAAATATTGAGGCTCCTGAGCAATTCCTGTATTTATCTTGTCTCCCAAGGGAGACAGTTACTCAAGTGCCTGAGCATCTGTCAGTCAAAAGCCACAGGGCATTTTAGGGACTGCTAGTCAGGATGATTTCACACATATTGGTACACAGTGCCTTGAAACTGCAAAGAAATAAATAGGTGGTGAAGGTAGGGTTTCATTTCTAACAGATATTGTATCTCTGTGTACAGGGGAGCTGCTGAGCTGCTGCTTTCCCACTTAAGGATGACAAGTGCTACAGGTCACTTGTGGTTAAGTGTAGAGTGCCTTATGGACTTGTGTCCAGAGCAGGGCCATGAGGATGAGCAGAGGCTGGAGCACCTCTCCTATGAGGACAGGCTGAGAGAGTTGGGATTGTTCAGTCTGGAGAAGAGAAGGCTCCCAGGAGACCTTCTTGTGGCCTTCCAGGATCTGCAGGGGCTCCAAGAGAGCTGGGGAAGGACTTGTTAGGATGTCAGGTAGTGCTAGGACTAGGGGAATGGATCCAAACTAGAGGAGGGGAGATTGAGGTTGGCTGTTAGGCAGAAGTTTTTGGCCAGGAGGGTGCTGAGCCACTGTGCCAGGTTGCCCAGAGAGGTGGTGGCAGCCCCAGCCCTGGCAGTGTTGCAGGCCAGGCTGGCTGGGGCTGGGAGCAAGCTGCTCTAGTACCAGGTGTCCCTGCCCAGGGCAGGCACAGGGCTTGGGAATAGAGGAGCTTTAAGGTCCCTTCCAGCCCTGACAATTCTGTGATCCTGTGACTTCTCCATAGGATATCCCCAGCTGCTCTGTGGACTTCTTCTATAGGATATCTCCACCTCTCTGGAAGTGCATGGATGACACAAAGGTGCTGTGTTTGAAGCCTCTAGACCTTACTTTTTAAAGCATTATCAAAGCTGAGGTCTTAACAGAATTCCCCAGAGTGAGTCAGATATTTCAAGTCAGTCCTTGGTCTGGCTATTGGGTAACTTCCTGGGTATTTTCCATGCAACCATGGCTGTAAAAATAGCATCATGGTGCTATTTTCTGCTCTTTCCCCACGTGTCTCTGGAGTTAATTCATAGTCAGAAATAGATCTTTCTGTCTGGTTTTGTGTTTCGTTGTTGCTTTTTGTTGTTTTTGTTTTTCTTGGTAAGTTGGAGAGGAGAAAAACCCCAAACAATCCATCATCTGTTCTTCTTCATTCATCACCAACAAACCAGCTAATTAAGTTCTGATTCCAGAGTCTTTAGCATGGCAATGACATCTTTAAGCACAACACTGGCAGCTGGAACAGGAGCTCCCTGAACTGCCTCTTCAGAGCTGCTGGGTGACATCCAGAGAAATTTTGACTCCTCTACATGGAGAAGATTTGAGCTATTGAGAGGTTAAATCTAAATGGGAAACTGGCAAAATGTCATTTTCAAGGACATAACCAAATGTGGTAGTTTCTGGGTGAGCTTTCCAGCTGCAGCAGCTCTGAGCTCAGCACAGCTGGGAAACAAAGGGAACAGCATCCCCCTGAGCCATGGTCTGCACTTGGACACAAAAGAGGCAGAGAAAGGAAGAGCCAAATATAATCCTCCTTCTGAGGGAGATGGGGGAAGGAGGATTCTGCCCTTTCACTCCATGATTTCTTTGGCTGGAACATCTGCTCCAGGTGAATAGTTTCTTTTTCTGATGTCAGTAGGACTGACCTAGATGGGTTGAAAATGTCTGGAGAACTTTGCTGTTCCTTACTCATCATGTTTGTGCCTGGCTCCACTCAGTGAGGTGCACTTGGACTCCTGATGATGCCAGCATTAACTTTCTTGTTGAATTCCTCAGAGTTTTCCAAAGTGGGAGACAACTTGGACCACAGGATGTTTAGTATTAACACGAGGAGAAACTTGTTTGCAGTTCAGGTGCCAGAGCACTGGCCCAGGCTGCCCAGGAGCCTGTGGAGTCTCCTTGTCTGGAGCCATTGCAGAGCTGCCTGGACACATTGCTGTGTGAGCTGGTCTAGGTGCTCCTGCTCTGGCAGGGGGGTTGCACTAGATGATCTTTCTAGGGCCCTTCCAACCCCTGACATACTGGGATACTGTGATAACTTGGTGTCCTGAAAGCTGGTTGCTTCAACCATCATGGATTCAACAGGCAGGAATTGATGCCAAGTTTCAGAAGGTCACCACCCCTCTCATAGTCTTTTTAGTTCCCTTTTTCCTCCAAAAACCTGAAATCAATCAACACATAAAAAGGTAAATCAGTGCCAAGTAGGTACTGGTGTTTCTTGGAAGGTCTTTGAGGAGAGGAAGTGAAGGAGAATCAGGAAGCTTCATTCCCAATCTCTAAGCTGGTCACATTCTCCCTAGGATAAAAAGATGATCCGAAGGGACACCCACAGTTGCTTTGCAGAACATGAAGGATAAGCAAAGATACTCTCTGGATGAAGACTTACTACTCCAGGGCAATCAAATTAAACCTGGTAAGAGCTCATTGAAACTGGGAGGTAAGGGCACAAAACACCCATCAGGGCATGGAGGTTACCACTTCATGCAGAGGCAGAGCCATCACTGGGTTCTTCTCTCTAGCTGACTCCATTGCTCAGTGCAAAGGAGCACATGCTCCCTGCACACATGGGAGGGAAGCCCAGCAAACCTCTCAAAGAGGAGTGGTTTTGGTTCAGCTTTTGTCTGAAATCACAAGGAAGTTGTGTTCATTGAAGCCCTTCTCTTAACAGTGTGCAACCTTGTGCAGAGTATCAAGAATAGTGTGAGCAGCAGGACTAGGGATGTGATCCTCCCCCTGTACTCTGCACTGGTGAGGCCTCACCTTGAGTACTGTGTCCAGTTCTGGGCCCCTCACTTCAAGAAGGATGTTGAGGTGCTGGAGAGGGTCCAGAGGAGAGCAACGAGACTGGGGAAGGGGCTGGAGGGGAAGCCATATGAGGAAAGGCTGAAGGAACTGGGACTGTTTAGCCTGAAGAAGAGGAGACTCAGGGGTGACCTTATTGCCCTCTACAACTACCTGAAGGGAAGTTGTAGTCAGGTAGGGGTTGGGCTCTACTCCATGGCAGCTAGTGACAGGACAAGAGGCCATGGCTTGAAGCTGCAGCAGGGGAGGGTTAGACTGGACATTAGGAAGCACTTCCTCACACAGAGGGTGATTGGGCTCTGGAATAGGCTGCCCAGGGAGGTGGTGGAGTCACCATCCCTGGAGGTGTTTAAGAGAAGATTGGATGTGGCACTGAGTGGCATGGTTTAGATGTTGTGGTGTATTGGGTTATATACTGGACTTGATGATCCTGGGGGTCTTTTCCAGCCTTGGTGATTCTGTGATTCTGTGATAGGAGCAGGGGAGGGGAGCTGGGGTGAAGGAGATGTGGCATCACCTCTGCCAACTTGATCAGATTCTCTCCAATGGCTGCTCTTAATTGGGGGGGGTGGGGGTGTGATTATTTCCCCTCAGTTGTTGCCTGTGTGTGAACACTTGGCATGTGGTGTTGCTGAGGCAATTTGAATGCTTCTATTCATTTCAGCAAGAGCTGCTGTGATGTGTCTCAATTATTCATGGTACAGGTTTCTTCCATCAGCAACACCTCCATGACTCCTCATGGCTTTCTCAAGTGAGGTTTATCACAGGGCACTGCTCACACAGAGAGCTGCAGGAGCTCCTGTAGGCTGGGAGGGCAACAAAGTTTCTACTTTAATATCTGTTGTAACTCTTGTTGAGAAGCTGAAGGTGGAGTTCTGCCTTGGAAAAGGCTGCCCAGGGAGGTGCTGGAGTCACCATCCCTGCAGGGATTGAAGAAACATCTAGCTGTGGTGCTTAGGCCATGGGTTAGAGTCCTGGGGGTGATAGGGAGATGCTTGGACTTGATGAGCTTAGAGGTCTCTTCCGACCTTAATGATTCTGTGATTCTATTCTCTATCCAATTTGGGTCTACTGCTAGAGGATACAAAAGTGAGGGGAGGAGGAAGCAGAGATCCCCCAAAATAACAGATTGCATTGCACACAAGGAGAAAGAAGAGCTTTAAGGTGTAGAAGTCATGGTTCTTTGCACAGCTAGTGGAGTGTGGTGAGACTTGAAGAGAATGTCAGGATTTGTCCAGCCAGTTGTTCCCTGGCAGTGTCCTGGGCTGTGTGTAGCAGTGGAGTCTATAGGTCTTTTCTCCAGGTTAACAGTGAGAGGACAAGAGGAAATGACCTCAAGTTGCCCCAGGGGAGGTTTAGATTGGATGTCAGGAGGAATTTGTTCCCTGCAAGGGTTGTTAGGCATTGGCCCAGGCTGCCCAGGGAGGTGCTGGAGTCACCATCCCTGCAGGGGTTGAAGAAACATCTAGCTGTGGTGCTTAGGCCATGGGTTAGTGTCCTGGGGGTGATAGGGAGATGCTTGGATTTGATGAGCTTAGAGGTCTCTTGCAACCTTGGTGATTGAGTGCTTCCTCTCAACACTCTTCCCAGCACAGTGAATGCACAGAGCAGAGCCTCAGTGTCCCTTCCCCACATCCTCCCCTGTGCTCCTGAACGCTGCAGTTAAAGGGAGGAACTGAAATCAATCTAATTCATCAGGGGGACTTCTAAATTATAGATGAAACCATCTCAGCACCTCAAACTGAGCTGTTTGGGAGCTCAGAAATATGAGGGACTGCTCCTGGGTTAGGGTGAAATGATTTGTTTTCAACAAATTGACATCTTGGAAAGGAAAAGAATATTTTATTCCTAGGAGCTGGAAGATGCACAGAAGTGTCTGGGAGGTATTTTGGGAAGCACTGAAGCAAGCTGAGGACTAGCTTATCTTTTTTTTTGTTCTTCAACCCTCATCTGGTTCCCAGCTCCATCTTCCATTGCCTTTGCAAATTGGCTCCTTTATTAACGAGAGTTAAATTACATAATCCTGGAGAAAAGACTTTAAAATAATTACTTCCTAACCCCCTTTGCAAAGCCCTGGAGCACCAAGGCTTTATTACCTTTATCTTAGCTTCCTTAACTCCTCATGTTTTAGGAGTTAGAAAATGATCTTTCCCTTCTGCAAAAACCCAGCTGCAGTTATTATTTCCCTACCACCACCACCTTTTTATTAGCCTTCCCTATATTGATCATAATCACTCCACACTGAGGTGCTCTAGGAGAGGACATTAAGGCCAATCAAGTGAATAATTCAACACTTTACCAATTGTCTGAACACAAATGTACACAATAGCCTGTGACAAAAAGAATCTTTAGGGGACAATCAAATAAATAACAGTCATTTTCTTCCCTGCCCTCCCCCCCCCAAGAACAGTGCAACAGCAGCAAAAGAATAATGCAAACCTCTTTTATTTTTAATGGCAAGTCATTATTATTCATGTATGTTGGCAAATTGAAGAGCTCTGGAGCTGGGCCTCTTGCAGAGTTCTTGGAGGTAGCTTTGGGATGAGGCACAGATGCCAATGTGTGAAGGCAAATTCCCTAAGCACTGTACCTTCTTTTTCCCAATTAATAAATCATAGAATCACAGAATTGTCAGGGTTGGAAGGGATCTTCCAGCTCCTCTATTCCCAATCCCTGTGCCTGCCATGGGCAGGGACACCTGGCACTAGAGCAGCTTGCTCCCAGTCCCAGCCAGCCTGGCCTGCAACACTCTTCCCTCCATTCCCCCTAGTCCTAGCACTGCCTGACATCCTTTTTTATGTAACAAAAAATGATCTCTGTTTTGTTATAACCTGAAGACACCTGTTAGAGAAGCCTGGAAGTCCATGCATCCCATACTTTGTATGCATTCCCTGGAAAACATTTCCCTCTTCTCCTTTTCACTGCATTCTTTTTCTGGCTGTTAGTGTAGAGGATGAGAAACCTCCACAAAGCTCTAGCTTAGGTGCTGCTGTGGTTTCATTGGAAAAGATTTTGGGCTCAGTTTAAGCTAGGATTTTCCAGACACTGCTTTTGGAGTCCCCAGGATTTGGGAGGCTTTCAGCTGTATCTCAGCAGCCTTGCCTTCAGAGCTCAGAAGGTAGAATATCTCCATGCAACAGCAAAAAACAAAACCCTATTCCACTCCAAAACTAACTTCTGAGCTCTTCTCACTGCAGCTGGGCAGTGGAAAGCTCTTGGGTACCTGGGTGAGGATTCACCTGCACAGCTCCTGTGATCCACTCTGCTATGGCACAGAGCCTCCTCTAAGGACAGAGAAGAGCAGGGTAGGACTTGGCCATCAGGAGCTTGGAAGCCTCAGCAGTCCTGCTTGGTCCATCTGTTCAGATCCATAAGCCCTCAGCTGCTGGGGAGGTGCTTGCTTGGTGCTATTTGTTCCTTTGGTCTTTGTAGAGCCTGAGAATGTAAGTGCCTGAAGTCTTGATTTCTCCATGCTTTGCTTTTTGGTAAGAGCACCTTTTTTTTCTGCTAAAAGCATCTTTTTTTTTAATTAACTTTCTGAGACTAACACTTCAAAAGCTGGAAGGGAAGTGAGCTACAACTGCTGGTGGGTAGTGCTGGTGATGCAGGTTGTGTTTCCAATGCTCTTACTACTGTTAGAGGCAAGGAAGCAAGAGTATGTGGATTGTAGCTCAAAAGCTACAGAGCATCCCCAGCTGGATTTTGGAGTTTAGAAGGCTGATGGCCTCAGTGCCATTTCTCCTCCCTCTATCTCTTCCCCCCAGGTGTGTCCTGGAGGGTGGCTGCAGCCTCCCCAGGCAAGCCCTTAGCTTCTTTTATCATCACAGCTCTGTGCTTTGTGAGGCTTTTCTGCAAGCAGCAGTTTAGTTTCATAGAATCATAGAATCCTAGAACAGTTCCAGCTGGAAGAGACCTTGAAGATCATGAGTGCAGCCTTTGTCCTAGCCCTAGCAACCTGCTAAATGATGCTCCCCAATGCAACATCCACCTGGCTCTTAAACACCTCCAGGGATGGGGACTCAAGCACCTCCCTGGGCAGCCTGTGCCAATGGCTCACAACCCTTGCAGCAAAGAAATTCCTCCTAATGTCTAGCCTGAACCTCCCCTGGGGCAATTTCCATCCATTTCCCCTTGTCCTATCACTCTCCACTAGGGAGAACAGAGCAGTCCCTGCCTCTCTACAACCTCCCTTCAGGGAGTTAGAGAGAGAGCCAGGAGGTCTCCCCTCAATCTCCTCTTTTCCAGGCTAAACAGGCCCAGATCCCTCAGTCTTTCCTCATAAAAGTTTGACACAGTTCACTCCAGCATTGCTTTGATATCAAGGACCACAAAAATGATCAGGGGGCTGGAATNGCATAGAAAGCAGATCTCTAGGTCCTCTCCCCAACATCCTGATGTCACTTTGCTCCCTGCCACCGACTCAAACCCAAGAGTCCAACTAGGTGAGTGGGCAAGTTGCAGAACAAACCTTATCCCATGGGGAAGAGAATTGCCAGGGGAATTTGTTAGCCACTGGCACCAAATGAAGAGTTTAAAACCCTTTTTGCCAAGCAGTTAATTCAAATGAGGGGCTGGTTAGAGCTGCACATCATTTGGCCCATGGGAAGGACCTCAGTGCTGTGGAGGAGAAGCTGGCTGCACGTGCACATGCTTTTCTTGACTTGCAAGGTGGTTATTGCCACTGCCAGGGTTGAGTTGTATCAAAGGCTGCTTGGGTTATCAGGCAATGCTGCTCACACCTTCAAACCTCCAACTTTGTCCTTCTGCAAGAAGGAAAGAGCTGGAATGACAGTTGTGAAGTGTGAGGGAGGTAAGATGGGTACTGGGCAGGGGCTCTGTTGCAGAGCTTGCTGCACTACTGGGTATAGTCTACAAAGAGCCCACAGAAGGTTGGAAACCCACTGTGCCAGGAGTGCTGCAAGATATCCTGAGCTACAGCTGAGATGGTTGGGACCAGAGGCACAGACAGATGAAGGAAAGTCCAAACCTCAGTGCCAGGTGAGGACCTGGGGCTGCTCAGCTTCATGTCCTCCCCATTGGGCAACTTGATGTGTTAGAGCCTTGTTCCTCTCCAGGCCCACCCCCAGTACAGCATACTCCCTTCTGTCTCCTCCACTGTCAAATGAAAGAGCTGGGAGTGGGATGGACCTCAAGAGTGGCTTCTCTTCTCACTGCCAGGCACTTCTCCACCCTATTGATTTATTCCTTCAAGACTTAGCTTCCATTTGCTAGGATTTTTTTCTCTGTATCATTCCTATCCAAGAGTCAGGGGCAGTAAAGCACCATCTACAGCATCCATCTCTTCCAAGGCTGTCACTGGTACTCCCCTGCCTCATTTTTCAGCAGACAGTGGGTGTCACAAGTCTCTGGATTTGGAACTTGCTACCTGGCTCCCTCTGCCCCTTGTTCTTCCAGATGCATCCTCTCTGGTGATAAAACCCCATTAAAGCCTGGGGGAATGTTGCTTTTGTTATTTATTACTCTCTCCTAAATAATAGGCTGAGATTTGGCTGCCCTTCTTGCCACTACTTAGCTTTCCATCACTCTGAGCAGCTGGGAAGCTGCTGTTTGCCTCTTCAAACCAAGCCAAACTTCAGGCTGGGCTATCAAATGCTGATCTGATGGGAAGAGCAGAGCAGGCAGGAAGCCATCGGACCTCAGGTTTCAGTTAAAGAAGGGGGAGGAAGCTGCAGCTGTGAGAAGGAGATTGTTGTTAATTGTTGTATCAGATTATGAGAGTCTGGCTGCTCTGTTTGTGAGGCTCAGCCCCTGGGCTCTGCTATGCTAAGCACTGCAGATCAGATGCAGAAATGCCCCCATTTCTAATGAGGTGATGAACTGATGAGGGCACTGGAGCATCTGTGGCAGGAGGAAAGGCTGAGAGCCCTGGGGCTGCTGAGGCTGGAGCAGAGCAGAGCCAGAGGGGAGCTGCTCCATGCTCAGCAAGAGCTGAAGGGTGCAGGGGGCAAGAGGCTGGGGCCACACTCTGCTCAGTGGTGCCCAGGGCCAGGCCAAGGGGCAATGGGCACACACTGCAAGCCAGCAGGTTCCATGGGAACAGGAGGAGCAAGTTGTTTGTTGTGAGGGTGCAGAACCCTGGCCCAGGCTGCCCAGAGAGCTTGTGGAGTGTCCTTGTGTGCAGAGATTGCCAAGGCCCCTGGAGGTGATGCTGGGCAAGCTGCTGGGGGTGAGGCTGCTGGAGCAGGGGGGATGCACTGGATCATCCCCACAGGTCCCCTCCAACTCCCACCAGTGTATGATTTGATGATAGATCATTTGTACATGATCCCACTCAAAGAGATAATCAAGCAAGCAAGACCCTACAACTTCTGAGCCATGAGTGTGAGCCAAAGGCACCAAATAGCAGTACTGCTCCTGGATACATCCTAGGGCTGCTCTTTGCACCACAAGCTATCTTATACTAGGAAGCAGGAGATAATTTCAGCTGTTAATCAGTTAAATACATGAAGGTAGCTTCAGGTCAGCTCTTGGCACTGTGGATCCCATTAGCTTCATGGAGAGCAGCAGTGCATGAGGGAATCTCAAGTCCTTATCATGGAGCTCATCCCAACTTGTGTCTGGAAGCCTGCTGGAGTCAGCAGAGCCTCAGGAGGTGTGAGGAGGTTTTTTTTCTCAACTTTAGCAAAGCTTTTGAT
>VWZO01010522.1:21195-34839 GCA_013396975.1 Bucco capensis
ATGCAGTACTTTACACTTCCCCTTGTTAAATTGCATTAAGTTTCTCCCTGCCCATGTCTCTAGCCTGTCCAGGTCACTCTGGATGGCAGCACAGCTCCTGGTGTGCCAGCCACTGCTCCAAGCTTGGGATCATCTGCAAACTTGCTGAGGGAACACTCTACCCCAGCGAGATCATTACCAGTGAACCCTCACAGATGTTCCTGTGCCAGAACTTACCTTGATGATCTCTTCAGTGTGCTGGTAGATACCTAGGCAGTGAAAGACCTGCTTCAGATGATAGCTGGCATTTGTCACAGTGTTTGAGGAGCAGAACAGGGATGTAATCCTGTTGCCAGGGTTCCCATTGCAGGCAGAGAGGCTGCTATGTGCCTTTTGTTTCTAAGCCCTGCCTGTGAAGGCTTCTGAGTTTTTGTAAGACCTTCTAGTGACATCCAGGAGAACTTCCCTGCTCCCTAGAGGGGGTTGGACTAGATGATCTTTAAAGGTCCCTTCCAACCTAACCCATTGTATGATTCCTGGCATTCAGGAGAGGAGAGGAGAGGAGGCAAGACCTAGGATGGAATCACTTCTCCATTTGTCAAAGCTCTGCAGTTTCTAGCCACTGGGATCTCCCTGGGCTGTTGCTTGCTTTCAGCTCCAGGGAATATTGCATCATGGCCAGCAGTGAATCAGACAATCCTAGAAGTGATAAGTGGTCTAAAGGCTCTGAGGGGTCTGAGACCTCCTAGAGGGAAGAGAACTTAGAGATCCTATGGTTGTATGATTCTAGGATCACTGCTGGGGCTGTTGTGTGCTGGTGCACACCAGGTACTGTTAGTGGGGAGGATTATGTCCTTCTGGATATGTCAATACCTACGGAAACTGAGAGGATATTAGCTGGACATCCATTGTCATCCAGTGTTAGAACAAGAGGGAATGGGAGCAAGTTGGACCACAGGAGGTTTAGTATTAACCTGAGGAGGAACTTGTTTGCAGTTCAGGTGCCAGAGCACTGGCCCAGGCTGCCCAGGAGCCTGTGGAGTCTCCTTGTCTGGAGCCATTGCAGAGCTGCCTGGACACATTGCTGTGTGAGCTGGTCTAGGTGCTCCTGCTCTGGCAGGGGGGTTGCACTAGATGATCTTTCTAGGGCCCTTCCAACCCCTAACATTCTGTGATTCTGTGACATGAAACTGTACTCATGTCTGGACATCCTCTTGCAAGACTTTGGTCAGTAAGGATTTGGAAGAACTCAAAAGCTTTGGGGGAAGCTCCCTGTGCTGTTAGGAGTCAGTGGAACAGGCTGAGAGCTGCTCCTGCATGTCAGTGCAAGGTCAAGGGGCTGTGCTTCCACATCCCAGTGTGGAGAGGAAGCCAGCTGGGCAGCTTGGGATGTCATGGAAGCACTTGGCTCATCTCTTCTGTTAGCTGGAGCTGGTGACTGAGCAGCAGGAGATAGCTTCTCAAACAGCTTGAACTAGTTGTAAAAGGAGACATTTCCCCCCCGGCCTGCACTGCTCTGTCATACAGGAATTGTGATAAGGCTTCAGTCCAACCTCTACTAGAGCTTGTTTCAGCTTCACTTATTGCTGAGACTTCAACTCTTTACCCACACAGCCTGGCCCTGCTGCCTCAAAGCTAGTGCAAGGGCAAATGTAAACTTTTTGTATCTAAAACATCAATAAAGCATTAGAAGATGAGCAAGAATGTACTAATCCCTGCTTGCTGAATTTATGAACTTGCTACTATTAACCTTTTGTTTTATTGCTTTTATGGACAACCTATAAAATATAGCCAGAGTGAAATATCTGCATGTTTGAACTGTGCTGCCTGGAATGGTTTGATTCCTGGAGGTGAAGAGCTCTTCCTCCCTCTGTGAGACACCCCAAGGGAGCTGGGGGATGATGACAGTGGTTTGTCTATGTGCAGACATGCCTACAGCCAATATAAATGAGCAGGGTGATGACAGACTTCCATGACTCAAGCTTGCTACTTCTCTAGGTCCATGACTCACAGAATCCTAGAATCCTAGAATGGTTTGGGTTGGAAGGGACTTCTGGAGCTCATCTAGTCCAACCCCCCTGCACTGGCTAGGGACATCCCCAACTAGANAGGTTTGGCTGTGGCCTATATTCAGCTCTGTGTGAGTGGAATAGGTATAAGTGGTCTAAAGGCTGTGAGGGGTAACAGCTCCGAGCTCCTGGGGGAAAGAAGGGAAGAGAACTTAGAAATCATGCAGCTCAGATGTCTGAAAGATAAGGAAAAAAGAGGTGATGTAACTCCTCACAACTTGGGGGTACTGGTGGGGGAAAAGCTGGAGATGAGGTGGCAATGTGAGCTCCCAGCCCAGAAGCCAAGCATGGCCTGGGCTCATGCCCAGCAGTGTGGCAGCAGGGCAGGGAGGGGATTGTGCCTCTGCTCTGCTCTGGGCACAGCTCAGCTGCAGGGCTGGGGCAGCTCTGGAGTGCTCAGCACTGCAGAGCCATGGAGCTGGGGCAGCAGGGACACAGGAGTCCCAGCAATGCTGGGAGGGCTGGAAGCTCTCTGCTGGGCAGGCAGTGGCCAAGGAAGCCAGCTGCTGCTCTGAGGTGACACTAACAAGTCAGAGATTGCTGCAGAGCAGCTCAGTTTCTGTGTGTTTTGCCACATCTCTAATGCTATTTTACATTGAGGAGCTCGTTATAGAAAATGAGCTGCAGCACAGCCTATGGTTAAGCAGAAAATAGGCCTTTTTTGCCTTGTTTTTGACAGCTTTTGGACATGCCAGGGAATTGATACCTCCACCGGATGTGCCCCATTTGCAAGGGAAATGACAAGGCAAGCCTGGCTTTAGCTGTTATTTCTTGGAGCTGACTGGAGCACTTTGCAAGTCTATTCAACAGCTCCAGTCATGTTGATTAGTGCTGATGGCAGTGGATCTAATGGGCCTCATCAGGACTGCTTGTAAACCCATTGTCCTGCTGGAGTAGCTCTCTAGGAGCTTAAACAGCTCTGATAGCAGCTCTTGCAGGAGCACCTGCCTGTGGGTGAGTAAATATAGCAGCACTAAGTGCTGGAGGTACCGTGCACTGCAGGATGAGGAGCTCTGCTGGGATCCCTAGTACCTGGAATGGAGCATCTCGAGGGTAATGCCACTTAGCCTGTTCTCAAGAGGAGGGGAAAAACATTCCTGTTGTTGACATTAATGGATTGTTTAAGCTTGATGTAAGGTGAACAGACTTGGGAGATCATTGGTTTGGCTATCAGCTAGCCAAGGACATCCAATCATCCTCAGTTTGTACTTTCAGTGCACAAACTCTCACACAACAGGAGCCCTGGCCCAGGCTGCCCAGGGAGGTGCTGGAATCTCCATTCCTGGAGCTATTCCAAAGCCACCTCCTGTGCAAGCTGCTCTAGGTTGTCCTGCTCTTGCAGGGGGATTGGACTAGATGATCTCCAGAGGTCCCTTCCAACCACTAACAGTCTGGGATTCTCTGAAGGACACTGGTGCTGTTGGGGGTTTTGCAGGTAGGCTCTAGGTTTTGTTGGGCTGCTGCTTGTCTTGCAGGAAGAGGTATTAAAACTGACTGGGAAGGGTAAGTTAGTTCCTCCAGTGCCAGACAGCATCACCCAGTCCTTTGGATTGAAACAGGGCACCCAGATGGAAAAAGGAAAATTCAGTTTTCTCCTCAACCTGCAAACCCTTGGAGCTTTAGAGTAAGGCAAGGAGCAGGTTTATGGCAGCTACAAAACCCTAGGGCTTTGATCTGAAATCCAGCACACAAGGTCCACCCTTTGGACCATCCATCCCTTAGAGAAAGGACAGAGAGGTTATAACTGGATGTGATTTAGTGTCCTTGGCAGCAAAAGGCATCTGGGTGCTTCTAAACCAAAGGCCTTGCTGGTTCATGCTCTTGGCAGCAGCAGTAACTTGTGGATGGTCCTTGCCTCACCTCCTCCCTAACTGCTAACTCATCCAATGGTAGGACAAGAGGGAATGGGAGCAAGTTGGACCACAGCAGGTTTAGTATTAACACGAGGAGAAACTTGTTTGCAGTGCAGGTGCCAGAGCACTGGCCCAGGCTGCCCAGGAGCCTGTGGAGTCTCCTTGTCTGGAGCCATTGCAGAGCTGCCTGGACACATTGCTGTGTGAGCTGGTCTAGGTGCTCCTGCTCTGGCAGGGGGGTTGCACTAGATGATCTTTCTAGGCCTCTTCCAACCCCTGACATTCTGTGATTCTGCTGAACCACAGCCTAGCCCTCTGCCCTCCTAGGAGCTCTGGGCACTGCAGTGCATTTTGCCCAACCACAGCATTCCATGAAGGCTGTCTGCAAGCTTACAGATGTGTGTGTTATAATATCCTAACCCTTCCCTCTTCCTCCAACCTTACCTGCCTCATTTTCCAAAGAGAATTGACTTTTGGAGACTTTGAGGATTGTTTTGCATTGCTCTGGTAAGATCCTCTGCACACATTAACTGCTTTCTAGTCATCAGGAGCTCACCAGTTTGAAGCTGATGCTCCTTTTCTCTCTTCTCTGAAGCCTCCACAGAGCTCAGGGAGCCAAGCCTCACTGCCTCAGTTGCCCTGTGCTCTTAGGAAAGTAGTGTTAGGAGTGGGACTCTGGACTTGTTGTCCATTCACCTCCTCCTGCTGTGTCTTCTTCCTGTGTCTTCTGGATGGGCAATCCTGAGCACTGGCTGCTGTCTGGAGCCTGTCCTGCTGCAGAGGAGCAACTTGTGTTCAGTTATTCTCCATCCATCATCAGCTAATGAGTGTCCCTTAACTTCCCACTGTGTTCCCTGAGGCCAGAAGGGTGGAGGAGCCCTGGCTTCCTTCCCTGCCTTTGCTGATGGACCAGATTCCTCCTCTCCTGCCACGTCTGGGAGCAGAAAGGAATGCCAGGCCCCTTGGGGACCTGGAGAGGAGTAGCACAGCCATGAGTTGAGCTTTGCTGCTGCAGCTCTCTGTTGGCAAACCCAAACTTACAGAGAAGCCTCTGCACTGCCTTGGCACTCCACCACTGCTGCCTCTTTTTATTTAGCCTTATTTTTAAGCATTGGGAAGTATATTTAAGAGGAAGAGAGTTTGTAACAGCTGCAGACCCCTTCTTTGTATCCATTTCTGGAGCGTGCTGGTTTCCTAAAGAATATCAAGAGTTTGATAATCTAGTGGGGGGAAGGAAAGGTAGAAGTAACTTTTATATGCTAATATGATTGTTGTCCTCTTTTACTAACTTTTATAGGATAATATGACCCTTGCCCTCTTTTAACACTGTTTTCATGCAGTGTTAACTCTTGGTGTTGACTCTCACAGGAGAAAGGCAAAGTCACTCATGCTATTGTGCTGTATACAATGTCATCTTATACCTAGTTATTAAAACACCCACTACAAGGACCTCTTCCCCAGAAATCCTAAAGGCTTCTAGGCTTGGACTTGCAGACCCAAGGTTGAGACAAGGTTCTGGAATCATTTCTGAGGGTCTCAGACCTGTGGACTCTTTAGCAAGGAGCACTCTTGCCCAGCTGCAAGGTTGGACACGTGAGGCCTGGATGCAGCAGCAGTTTATATATAGCCAGCAGGAGATGCCAAGGAAGCTGAGGAAGGCAGTGAATGGCTGCATCAGGCTGCAGGGCCACAGCACAGCTTCCTTAGTGGTTAAAGCTCAATGGTGGTTGATTGCTCCACACCTGCCTGCTCCTCCAAGGCTGAACGCAGGAAATAAAAGATCATCTCCCCTGAAAAGCAAATCTGGAGGCAGTTGAGGAGAGGAAGAGATAAATCTGGAAATCCAAGTCACCAATTTCAAGCCATTTCCTGGTGGAGGTGTGACTGATTTGCTCCCTCCTCTCCAGCTCACTCAGAAAAGGCTGCATGAGGGAGGGGGTGAGGTCTTCTCATTCCTTCTGCACCATCAGCTTGAAAAGGACGTGTAGAGCTTCTGTGCACTGTGCTCGATTGGAGTGCTCAGGTGCTCTCCGTCAAATCTGCTGAACTACTAACTCCAACTCTTTTGAGATGAGTGCTCCTTCTCATTGCTGTGCCATTTCTAGCAGGGAAGCTCCCTAAATCCAGAGAGCTCCATGTGCTCCTGAGGAGAAACATCTTCCACAGAACCTCATAGCTCCCTTTGCCTTGGATAGTGTGGAAATCACAGAATAAGGTTGGAAGAGACCTCTAAGCTTATCAAGTCCAAGCATCTCCCTATCACCCCCAGGACACTAACCCATGGCCTAAGCACCACAGCTAGATGGTTCTTAAATCCCACTAAAGCTGAGCTGCTCTGCTGTAAGTGCTACTCTTTACAGACTTTTAAAGACTTCGGAGGGACCTACTAGTGACATTCCAGGACCTAAAGGGAACTTCCAAGCAGGCTGCAGAGGGCCTGTTTGCAAAGGCCTGGAGGAAAAGGAAAAGGGGCAATGGTTTGAAATTGGAGAAGAGTAGATTTAAACTGGACATTAGAAAGAAGTTGCTCCCCACGAGGGTGGTGGAACACTGGCCCAGGTTGCCCAGGGAGGTGGTTGAGTTCCCATCCCTGGAGGNTATCAGCACACTTGGAAAAGGCACTGAGGAGGAGCATGGATGGAGCCCTCCCTGGAGCTTCGTTCCCCAAGCCTAGCCACGACAACGAGGATGACAATGATAGAATAAATAAAGCTTTTGGGGAAGGGAGAGGATGAGGGGGAGAAACCTCACCTGAAACTGCAGCAGTGTTGAAAAGCAAGAGCTCTCTTCTAGTGACACTGTGCAGAGGCTTCTAAGCCATGGAGATGTGGTGCTGAGGGCCATGGCTTAGTGGTGGCCTGGCAGTGCTCGTTGGACTTGATGATTCTAAAGCTCCCTTCCAACCAAAAATCTTCTATGACTGTGTGATTCTCATGTGGCTCCACTTGTTCCACATCTTCTCTGCTTTGTGTCCTCTGCCTAAGAGGAAGCTTCTGCTTGTGGGGTGAAGAGGTGTGCTCTTAAACAAGGCTGGGAACACCCAAAGCACCTTACTGATTTCAATTGAAGAGTAAGGATTTTGGAGTGAAGCCAGGAGGGAGCTGCCCTGTACAGCAGAGCTGTCACCCACCTGGGCAAAACAGCAGGCACTGCTGCTCCCTTTGGGAATACTCAAGTATTGATGCTCCTGTCCCAGCACTTACAGTCTGAGCAACCAGGGAGAGACTGTGCTTTTATAGAAATGATGAAATAATAACAGATCTGAAAGGTTTGGGAGCCAGTGGTAGAATAGTTGCCATCACTAAAAATCAGTAGTAAGGATCTTGTCATCACCTGCTGTGGAAGTGAAGTAGCAAACCCTGAAGAGCTTTTTCTAGCTACAGATCTGTCTTTGTAAAGCATTATTTTGTCATCCCAGCTTTGCACAGCCCTAATTTATCTCAAAGGAGAAAGCCAGGCCAAAATGCATTAAATTGGATGGAAACAAATAAATAGCTATGAATGTGTGTGTCAGAACTCCATCCAAACCACTCCTCAGCTTCTCTAGTCCTGTAGCAGTACACAGAGCTGATCCTGGAATTTCTCTTTCCAGCTGGATGAATAAGTTCCTGGAGCAGCCAGGCAGGTGCATCTTCCCTAAGAAGTCTCAGGCCAGCACTTCCCATGAAGAAAATGATGTTCTTTTCATGTGAAGGAGCTGTGGTGCCAGATCCATGGAAGGAGGCACAAGGAGAGCACACAACTGTGAGCTGGAAGAGGAATTATCAGCATCCTCATTGCAAGGGCAGTGGCAGGGAGACTGCTTCTGCCTGAGGCTGGCTGGGATGCTGGGCTGTGTCCTTGGTGGGAACATGAGGGAGGGATGCTGGCTCCACTCTCCTCTGCTGTTCCTGGCCCAGAATGACTCTTGGATGAGTGGAGTGTGCCAGAGCCAGGTGAATGATACCTGAGGCTGCCCAGCTTGCAGGTTAGTGCCAGAAATGGAGCTGCAGCCATTGGATTCCTGTGGCCTGCACCTGCCTGGCTAATTGCTCCTGGGTGGAAGATATTCCTCAATTACAGAGCAAACAGCAGAGGCAGGAACTGAAGGCTAAGTACAACACCATAAAGCCAACATAAAAACAAGTTGAGAGGGGGTTGTGCTTCCAAAGACAAGCCTTCCAACACCAGGGTGAGACCTCTGCTGTGCAGGCAGGATCACAGAACCACAAAGACTGGAAGTGACCTCTAAGTTCCTCAAGTCCAACCATAAATGAAGCATGATGAGCCATGTGTGTAGGAGCAGCAGCATCCTTGCCAGCCCAGTGAGGCAGCAGGACTGGCACAGGCTCCCTCCCACAGAGCCCAGCAAGTGGTAAGTTGACCTCCAACTTAGATTTTGGAGGAACTAAGAGTATCAGAGAAATTAGACTAAATGCTACTATTGATGCTTAAAAATTTATAGGAAGGGATTCTGGAAATGCCAACATTTTGCTTTGACTTTCATCATACCAACTTGATTTCTTCTACCCAAGCTCAATGGAAGGCAATAAAGGCTTTGGGGAGGAAGAAGTCATATCTCAGTGGGTCTGAAGTATTTCCTTTGGTTTGGGGTTTGTTGTTGTGTAGTTGTTTTTCATTTCAGCTATCTTAGCTCACATGCATAAATCCTTACAGAGTTGACTCATACCAAGAGGCTTCAACAAAACTGTGCTGCTGGGAAGGAATCTGAGGAAGAATGTCTTAGCATCCTGGCACTGACTTAGCTACAGAGAGAAGTGTTGCAGGGCTGGGAATGTGTCCCAGGGCTTGGCACCAATGTTGGCTCAGCTCTAGCTCCTGGATTGTGTTCAGCTCTAGCCTCAGTCTGCCTGTGTTCCACCTGCAAAAGGAGATGTAATAATCACATTTGGACACAGGCACATGCTTCCAAACAGCTGGAGGGGTACAAGAGCCTAGGTGGGAGCCAGTCCCCTCCTCAGCTGCTTCCTTCCCCTCTCCTGTTCCATGCTCAGGCTGTGCCATGGGCTCCAGCACTGCAGACACAGCAGGATCCCAGGATGCTGTAGGGTGACTCCTGGATGTGCCTGCACTGTTGGAGGCTCTGGAGCACAAGTGTGCTGAGGAGCAGCTGAGGGCACTGGGGTTGGTTAGTGTGGAGAAGAGGAGGCTCAGGGCCGACCTTAGCTCTCTCTACAACTCCCTGAGAGGAGCTTGCAGTGAGCTGGGGGTTGGGCTCTTCTCCTGGGTTAACAGTGAGAGGAAAAGAGGAAATGGCTTCAAGCTGTGCTAGAGGAGGTTTAGATTGGGTGTCAGGAGGAATTTGTTCCCTGCAAGGGTTGTTAGGCATTGGCCCAGGCTGCCCAGGGAAGTGCTGGAGTCACCATCCCTGCAGGGGTTGAAGAAACATCTAGCTGTGGTGCTTAGGCAATGGGTTAGTGTCCTGGGGGTGATAGGGAGATGCTTGGGCTTGGAAAACAGCTCTAAGCTTATCAACCTTAATGATTCTCTAGTTCTCTGTGAGATTTTCATCAATCCCACAGGTTTTGCAGAGCAACTGGAAAGGTTCTGCTGGGAGCTTCCCTCTGGCACCTCTGGCTCAGGCACCCTAAAGGGAACTGAGATTTCTCCCATGCTGTGTAACAAACCTGGAGCAGACATTGGGGCTCCTGGATATGCATCTTCCCACAGCTAAGACCTGACTGTACCACCTCTGGGGATGGACATTAGGAAGAAGTTGCTCCCCACGAGGGTGGTGGAACACTGGCCCAGGTTGCCCAGGGAGGTGGTTGAGTTCCCATCCCTGGAGGCATTGCAGGTGAGGCTTGCCAGGGCTCTGGGCAAGCTGCTCTAGTTGGGGATGTCCCTGCCCACTGCAGGGGGGTTGGACTAGATGAGCTCCAGAGGTCCCTTCCAACCCAAACCAGTCTAGGAGTCTATGATTCTATGATTACTGTCCTCTCACTTTTGGGCAGCCAGAGCACCTGCAAAGAGCAGGATCACTCTCCCATGCCAGTGCCCTGCAGCAGGAGAGCTGGAAGGGATTGTGTTGGAGTCCCAAGAGCTTATCAAGATGATAACAGAAACAGACCTGGTTTAAGATTCCTCTTCTCAGTGCAGTTTGCTCTTGGTATATTTTTAACGTGTGAATCACTTCCCTAGTTCTCAAGCCAAACATAATCACAGTTGATTAAGCACATGGAATGTTCTGTCGTCTAAGGAAAGGTCACTGCTGGTGTGAACTTCCTTGGAATGAAAGTGTTTGCTTTGTTGTGTGCAGGGCTGGAAGTGTGGAGGCTTGAATATTCCTTCTTACTTTGGGAAATACTCATTTACCTTAACAAATACTCCAATTAGCTGCTTAGGGAATGTTCTCTGTGAGCCAATGGAAATGTGCTGATTCTGGAGAGTCCGGTCAAACAAAATGGATAGATTTCAGGGGTTTTTTTTAATGCTCTCTTCAAACTAAGAATGTCTTGGAAACCCTTAGAACTGATTTGAGATGAAAATCCCATTTTTCTGATCAGCAATAACTTCCTTTGATGAAAGCAATGCTCCCTCAGAGGAAGGCAGAGTGGCTGGGGTTCATTAACCAGCCTTCCAAACCTCACCTCTCTGGCACAGAAAGGATGGATACACAATTTTAAGAGTGTTAATACACTAACTTAGCATTTTCTCTCCTTTTTCAGCCTCTGTAAAAGCTAAGATCCAGATGAGCATCTGGTAATTAGCCCCAAAGGGCCACAGACATCATTGGATTTCAAAGGGGGGACTTGCATGCTGAAAAAAAATATTGATTAATAAGAAAAAAGGCTGTTGTTTAAAGAAAGCAGTCTCTGAGTGCTCTGTGTGCATGGCTCCTGGGGCATGCAGGCTCCCCTTGCCCAGTGCTGCCCATTTGGGATCTGTCTGGCCAACAGATAAAATTTGGTAGAGACTAGAATCATAGAATCCCAGAATGGTTTGGGTTGGAAGGGACCTCTGGAGCTCATCTAGTCCAACCCCCCTGCAGTGGCCAGGGACATCCCCAACTAGAGCAGCTTGCCCAGAGCCCTGGCAAGCCTCACCTGCAATGCCTCCAGGGATGGCAACTCAACCACCTCCCTGGGCAACCTGGGCCAGTGTTCCNATGCTCTCAATGATTTCTTCTCTCCAGAAAGGCAGAGAAAAAGAAATTATTTCTTTGACCACCAAGTGTGGATCTGATCCTCAGGCTCATTTCTCCCTGTTCCCAGCCTGCTGCTCTCCTCTGTTGCACTTGTGCAAGGGCTGAGCAGGTGAAGTCTGTCACAAGCACAGCAGATCCAAAGAGATGAGCTAAGGGGGAAGCAGGAGATTCAGAGAGCTCAGCCATCAGTGGGATACCAGGGAGGGGAAAAAGGGAGAGCCACTCCAAGGTGGAAGTGCTGTCAGAGCCAGTTAGTGAGAGAGCAGCTAATTGGAAGTGTGTATTATCTTTTGGAAGTCTGTTAATTGAGATGTAACTCCTGATAGCCACTACTGGGCAGTGGTGGGGAGGAAATACTCCAAAGGAGCCTTGCAAGGTTATTGTATTAATAAGCTTCCCCATTTATTGCCTCTGTTATTTAGAGTTAATTACATGGACCCCGAAATGTATCTCTCTTAAATCTCAATTAACATCCTTTACAATCAATTCCCATTTAATTAATAGAAGGGGCTGATGAAATGGAAAGAGAAGACTTGTGTTGCACAAAGTGCTCCCAGATCTTCTCTGCTGCAGTCAGTAGAGCTGACTCGGAGAGGACTGGACCTGACAGCTCTGGAGTTTGCCAGCTTCCCCTGTTATTGAAGAGGCTTCAGGGAGCCAGGAGCTGTAATTCAGCTGAGCTGTCAGGGAGGTCAAACACTCTGCCAGGGCTGAGTCTCCAGCAGAACAAGGCAGGACTGCAGAGCCCATGGTGACAAAAGCAAAGGCATAGGTAGGCATGGATCATAGACTCATCGGATGGTTTGGGTGGGAAAGAACATTCCAAGGTCATCTAGTCCAACCCATGCAGTCAGCAGGGACATCTGCAGCTAGAGCAGCTTGCTCACAGCCCCAAACAAGCTGAGCTGCAATGGTTTCAGGGATGGGACATCTCCCACCTCTCTGGGCAACCTGAGCCAGGCTTTCCCCACCCTCAGTGTGAAAATATATCTTCCTTCTCTCTAGTCTAAATCTCCCTCAGGAGGCTAAATTCCACACAACAGCTGCACAAAAACCCTTTGCTCATCTTTAAGCTTTGTGATGCTGAAGGTCACTTCTTTCTCTTGACCCCTGAGGAAGGCTTTTCTTACGTCTTAGGCTTGAATTTTCACTGCAGAAAATCCTGCTTGAACCTTGGGAGGAAGGAGTTCCCATCCCACTCTCTATTTCCTAGGCCCTGGTTATCTCTTGCAATTAACACAGGAATAATCCATGTTCTGAAACTCCTTGACTGGATTAGCCACTGTCTGGAGCACTTAGCTCCTGTGCTTACAGGACTTGACTTCTAGTATTTATTCTGATAACTGTAAGATGCAGATAAGAGGAGCACAGGACACTAGGAATGCAGAATAAATCTACATTCTCAACACCACAGCCAGCCACATTCTGATAGCATCCATAGAGCAGCCCATAAAAGGCAGGAAATCCATGACAGAGGCTGCAGGATCTGAGAGACTGAATGCAGATTTGGGCTCTCGAAGCCTCACTCAACCCTGGACCTTCCCCTCACTCCACAGGAGCCTTGTCTCAACTGGTGGCAGGGTGAGGGAGAAAGGAGAGGACACATCTCCACAGGGAAACAAAATCATAACAATAAAGTGTTTCTTTTTTATTTTTTTTGCCCTTGATTAATTCATCTCAGCAACCAGAATGTGAAATTCAGACATGCATTGGGCTCTCTGAGTGTCTTCTCTGTGCCACCTGCTGACTGCAAATCCCAGGGCTGGAGGTGTGATTTGCAATCCCAAGTGCTGGAGCTTCCTCTCTGCTTTAGGACTCAGTTAACAACCTCTCTGGCTTTTTTTTCGCTCAACAAAAGATGTGGCTTTGGTTTTGCTTTGGGTACTTGAATTGGCACAGTCTGAAAATCTCTTGTGGTCTCCTGTGGCCCCTGGTGCCATAACTGTGCCCACAGCACAGGGAGCATTAAACTCATTGCCCACGGGAAAAGGTGGGCAGTGATACCCATGTTCCTAGAATCCTTGCATGGGGAGGATGAGCTCATTAGCCTTCTGGCAGTCATCCTAGGAGAAGGACAACTCTGAATCCAAACCCGGGCAGATGGAGCTCGTTTAGCCCTGTAAGGCCTTCCAGCTAAGAGGTTAAACCTCTGTCCTAAGGACTTGGCTGCCAGCGTCCAATCTTGCTAGGCCCTGGCAGATGAAGCTTAGGACTAAAGGGTGGGTCCAGCTCTGCACATGCTGTGTCTCACCTAAAAAAATCCATAGCGCAGGCTCGAGGGTGCTATCTGCTATCCTCTTTTTATCAGTGTGCTTGGAAAAGGCACTGAGGAGGAGCATGGATGGAGCCCTCCCTGGAGCTTCATTTGCGAAGCCTAGCCATGACGACGACGACAGCTACTTGAATTCAGCTTGCTCTGAGGTATTGCCTTTCCTTTGCTTGGCTTGTTTGAATGTTGATGGTGAAAAAGCAGGGAAGAGCCATAAGGAAGGGAATTGCTTTCAGAAGCAAGGGGACACTTGTGAGATCTTTCCATCTGTTTCACAGAACTGTTAGGGGTTGCAAGGGACCTCTGGACATCATCTAGTCCAACCTC
>VWZO01010523.1:897-12208 GCA_013396975.1 Bucco capensis
AGCTTCTAAGCCATGTGTTAATCAGATGTGTTTTCCACCCTCTTTCCGTGTTTTTCCCTACCACTTGAGGGACTGATGAGAACACCACCTGTGCATCTGAGCCTTCAAGTATTCGCTCCAATGCCTTAAAGTCCTTCTTAATTGCCTGCGGGCATCTCTCTGCAACCTCATGATTACCGACCTGGATAACTAACAAGGGGTAATAATCAGAGGGCTTTGCTAGAGCAGAGAGCTTCCTTTTAACATCTCTAACCCGAGCTCCAGGGAGGCAGCAGACTTCCTTGTGGGATGGGTCTGGTCTGCAAATAGGCCCCTCTGTTTCCTTCAGAAGAGAGTCACCTACTACATTGACCCTTGTTTTCTTCCTCATTGAGGAAGTCCTAAGGCGTGGAGGTGAGTGACTAGTCCTGGGGGACTTACTTACTCCGTCTTCACTTACCTGATTCTCATGTTTCAAAGCCCCACATGTATTCATTCATATTAGAAGCACATCCCAGAGTAAATTTAATTTGTAATTTATGTGCTGTAAATATAAACACTACACTAAAACAGTTTGTCTTGTTTCTGCTTTTATGTTGACATATTCATTAAACCTGTATTTTCTATGGTTTGTAGTATTCACTCAATATCGAAATGCCACAGAGTCACTTTATTCTATATGACTATGGAGAGTTACTTGTTGACTTTTCTTTTCATTATTATGCATTATCCTTATGTCTCTACTCCATCATGCTTGCAAAATTATATCATACTTACCGATTACAACTTCTTGCATTCTGTGACTTTAAATAGAAGATATCTCGCTCCTACAGGAAAGGCATTTTATGGCACTTCTGGGAGGCACCCAGGAATAACCGGGATTATCAAACTATATGCAACTTCTTCCTCTTGTTTTTCTTCTGTTTTTAAAATTGTTTCAGACTCGCAAGAGATAAGTCTCTCTGCGTATAGAAAAAAGTACAGATGGATGTTGGAAAATGGCTCTAGTAAGTTTGAGGCTGAACTTTGACTTTGAGCTACAGGCCAGTAGTGGCATGCAATGACGAACAATTCACCCCTGCCTGGGTAGGGTACAGAGAGTCTTAAAGCACCAGAGAACTGCAGAGCCAAGTATTTTTTCATGCACTCTATGGCAGACATAAATCTATGCAGCTCTGTGGGCTTTGTTTATTGGCAGGTGAGAAGAAAGGCTCGTGCGGGTCCCCTCAGGAAATCTAGAGTTATTTAGAAAGCTTTTATTGAGCTTCCTTTTTACTCTACTGATTTGTTGGTGGTGGTGGTGGTTTGGTTTTTTGTTTTAAAAAAAATGCCCTACAACTTTTTTGCGGCATTAGCAGTGTGTTTTCTGCCCACAACACTGCATTGTAATGTCATGTTTTTGCTCAGATATACTGATTTCAAGGATGGCCAAGTGCCAGTTGGAGATCTACTCCTGAATGAATAACTGTCATCTTTGACATCACGCCTTGGAAAAAATTCAAAGTGGAAAAAATCAAGAAAGAAGAAAACAGGATGAATGAAACTGAATAAGCACCCACCTGACATGTGTGGATCCAAAATTTGGTACAAAAATAAAGTCTTTTATCCAAAACTGGGTAAGTCTTGTCTAAACCACACTGTCGTCATCGTGGCTAGGCTTCGTGAATGAAGATCCAGGGACAGTTCTATCCATGCTCCTCATCAGCGCCTTTTACAAGCACGCTGATAAAAAGAGGAATAGCGGATAGCACCCTCGAGCCTGTGCAATGGATTTTTTTTAGGTGAGACACAGCATGAGCAGAGCTGGACCCACCCTTTAGTCCTAAGGTTCATCTGCCAGGGCCTAGCGAGCTTGGACGCTGGCAGCGAAGTCCTTAGGATGCAGGTTTAACCTCTTAGATGGAAGGCCTTCCAGGGCTAAACGAGCTCCATCTGCCTGGGTTTGGAATCAGAGTTGTCCCTCTCCTAGGATGACTGCCAGAAGGCTAATGAACTCATCTGTCCCATACAAGGATTATAGGAACATGGCTATCACTCCCCACACTTTACTGTGGGCAATGAGTTTAATGCTCCTCTGCTGTCGGCACAGTTATCACACCAGGGACCACAGGAGACCCCAAGTGATTTTCAGACTGTGCCTGAAACCACACTGAATTAACACAGAAAAACACATTTCTAGTTTTTCTTCTCATAATCATAAATAATAATAACAAACCGTTGTAGTTGATACTTGGAAATTCAACATACAAGACAGTGTTAATGAAAGCACATATACCTCTTCATGAACTATGATACACAATAGACATTAGAATTTAGAATAACCTTTTAGCCCCTTCCACTAAACCTTCAGCTTTTGGTTCCTATCAGCTCATTCTAGCAGTCTGATACCACTTTAACGTGATCTTACAAAATCTTCAGTCCTCTAGCAAGTCTATGTTTTTCATGTGCAAAGGTTTAACCCAATGTCTTTGCTTTCAGCATTTTGAATAGTGCTTAGTAATTAAGAAAAGAAATAAAACTGCAAATCAGAAGCAACTATCAGCACTGTTAATCATATGCCCCTTGCTTTTCTACTGCAGAAAAGGTTCTACAGTTGATGTTAGAAAACACCTGAAACAAGAGGATGCAGGTGATATGGCTGAAATTGGAGGTTGACCCACAGCACCTCCTACAGAAATAAAGAAGCTACTGAAGTAACTCATGGCTGTTTAATACACACTGAGCTGTGTGTTTGATACAGTGTCTAGAAAGTAATCCAGGCATCCCATTTTGTAAAACATTTGCCTAGTTTTCAATTCAAATTCCACATTTATTATTTATAGTTTGTTGCCTAAATTCATATTCATATTCGTACAGTCTGCATGAATTATGACTCCTGTTGGAGTTCATGGAAAATCTCCCACAGATGTTGATAATAAGCAAGATTTCATCTTTCATATAAATGGAAGATTTTAAAAAGTATTGTTTCCATGTATCTTTGTAACAGTATATAAGTAATCATGTTACATATGTATAGGGTTCATTAATATATGCATAGATATCTTAGTGGACTTGTGCTATAAAAGTTGATATACTGGTGGTTTCATATAGCTTTTAATTGTGTAAGATATAATTCCTTGGCAATATGAAACTTACTGATTCGAATACGTTAAAGTTAAATAAATTAATGTTAAAAATATTTTCATTCATCACACATCACTAAGAGTCCTCAAAGTGATGAGTTTTAGAAATATGGCTAAGACTAAATTTTAATTTGTCTTGCCTTATAAAAAGATACAGATAATAAATTTTATGTACACTGATCCAGTTTGGGACGATTCAATAAAAGAGAAACACCAATAAACTACAGTGAGTCTGGCAAGAGACAGTAAAACATTTGGGCCCAGACCATGACCCTCTCCTTGAGAGGAGAAGCTGAAGGAACTGAAATGGCTTTGGGAGAACACGACAGTATGGTTCCAGTACCTGCAAGGAAGTTTCTGAGAGCCATTTTAATGAACTTCATGGCAGGAGGACAAAAGATAAGAGTAACAGGGGTGGTTACAATTTGATACAAAGGAGAATTTCTCAGCATGAGGACAGTAAGAATAAGTTGCCCTGGGACGCTGTGAAACTTCACCCAGCAGTTCAATGAGCTCGAGAAAGCCCACAGCAACCTGGACTGAACTCAGGCGGAACCTGCCTTGAGCATAGGGTTGCTTTAGAAACCTGTTAAGATCCCTTCCAACATGGATTATTCTATGATACTAGTCTAAAAAAACCCAACAGACTAATTCTACTTCTGTTTATGACTTTTCCTCAAAATTTTGAGCTACATTTAATCTCTAGAATCTCTGACAAGAAAAGGGGACAAAAGTGGTTATTTAAATTTTTGCTCGAGTGGATCCAGCATTGATGGTAAGTTAGTGTGATGAATCCCTGGAGAGCTATTCTATAGGATCATGACTTTATTGGAAAAAAGGAAAGAAAAAGTTATTTAAATTCAAATTGAGTGTGTCAAGGATTGCTTTAACAAAAAGTAAACCCCATGTTGGCTAGGATGGGTAGTAATTAAAAGCCTTTTTTTAAAAAAAGTTTTGATAAGGAAAACTGTACTGCATTACCAAACTTTCATCAATTTGTCAAGCACAAAATATCAAAGCTGCTGAATACACATAATTGACATTAGCACTAATGTCAAGTAAAATGACAGAGAAAAATATGTGGAAATTTAACCACCATTTTCCCTGCTTTCTTTGACGCTTTGGTAAACAGATAAATCAGCTTTAGATAAGGTCATTTATAATGTCTCCTGACAGAGAATTTTGTGTTTCTCTGTGTAGAAAAAGACCCAGAGATTTCTATGAATTTATTTTTCTGAGCTTCTAATGGTGATATCTATCTCCTCTCTGGCACTTCATAACATCTCAATTTGTTATATCTTTTTATTACTAGCACCCAGGTAAGAAAACTGAGGCATACTAGAATGATGTGATTTGCCCAAGGTCTCGGATGTAATTGGCCTAATCATGTAAAGACTCTGAGTTGCTAAGTCACAACTCTGTGCTATGATCTCTCTTAAGGCTGCTGCTGCCATTTAATATTATCTTGTCCAAAGTTAATATTGTACTGTTTCACTGTGACTTATCTTTCGTGAAAAATCTGCATCCAGAAAACATATCCCATATAAAGAAGATGTACCACTTTCACAGACAGTTAAGTAGTAGTAAAGTGAATTCCAAAACAACATACCATTCTGTAAGGCTCAACATGTTATTGGTATATAGATGTTTAGTCTTTAGAGGGAAGCATCCACTAACTATGGATGTCCTTAAACAGAGGGGCTTTAGAACTAAAGCTCTGGATGGAAACTATATACAATACAAGAAAGTTACTAACTGGAAAGTTGGTAGTATCAGTTCCCTGAATTTTTCAGTTGTTTTTTTTTGTTGTTGTTGTTGATTTATCACTGGGCTCTTGAGATGTCTTTCATAAAGACTAGGTCATTCAGACTGTGATCCTAGCTGTATAAAATTTAGTGTTCTCTCTGGGACTGGAGGTTAATTTACTACTGGTAAGATAAAGAAAGGAAGTTGCTTCCATATAGCAATAATACAGACCTATAAAAATGCAAGTAGTTATAGAAAGATATAACAGTGAGTTGCAGCACTTAACTTATACCTAACAGCAATAGATCTGTTGTTAAGTATAAGTCAGTCATGGAGCTAATCACTGAACAGTTAACAGTCATTGAGCTAACTTATGAGTCTGGATGATTCACCACTAGTTTTTAGTTGCTCCAGAGACACATTTAACTACCTCTTTCTTTCACTTCCTGTTTGTCTCTTGAAATATTTCCCACTGTCCCCAATAACTGGACACGGGAGCAAAAGGTCATCTATTATATGAGAGATGTTTTCCTTTCCTTTCCCTTACAATATATCTGTTAAGTCACATATGCTTTACACACCTTCTTGTGCACATTTTCTAGGTCTTTAGTAGCTAAAGTCATGTGATAGATTATACAAGTCATATAATTTAAAGCATTATTTTATACAAACATATTAGAATTATATCAGTCAGTATGCTGAGAGTCCCACACAGGGTATGTCTGGATATAACCATGTTGCAGCAGTGGAGGAAGGACTGAAGGAATTCAGTAGTGTCTCTTTGTGTAAGGACTCAATGTTCAAAGTACTTGTTCTTTCACTTAGAGCACAGAATTTAAATGGGAAAAGTCCATTATGGTCATTGAGTCTAATTGTAAACCTAATGCTACCAAATCCACCACTAAACCACATCCCTTATCACCACATCTTTTAAATATCTCCAGGGGTGGTGACTTCACTACTTCCCTGGGCAGCCTGTTCCAGTTCTTGACAGCCCTTTCAGTGAAGAATTTTTCCTAATATCCAATCTAAACTTCCCCTGGTGCAACTTGAATGCCAACACTAACCTAGCTGAATTAGGCCATTCTGGAGGGGGCTTCTTTGTGAGACAGACTAATAGTTTTTTTATTTAATATTATAAAAGACAGTGGTTTGGAGAAGCCTTCCAGGAGTCTGATGCTGCACCACTAGTCACATTTCTTAGTAAGTTCAAAATTTAACATCACAGTCATGAGGTCCCATGATAGTCTGAGGACATTCTCAGGTTCTTCTGTGGCAATTGGCATCCTTAAGTTGGTGGTGATGCTATTACTGATGCAGGAATATGTTTTAGTAAAAGATATCAAAAATCCTTTAGAAAATAAAGGCAACAAGACAGAACATTATGGCATAATGTCCACAGGCACCTGGATAATAATGTAGCATTTGAAAGGCTGACAAGAGACTGTAATGAACAGGTTGGAATAGCAGAAGGCTGTCAAGGTTTGGTAAACACCAAATTCAAGACACTATAACATCTTTCAGCCAGTAGTAGCTGTCTCAAAGAACAAAGCTCTGTGAATCTACACCAGTGAGGAAGGTGGTTGCTGAGCTCTAGCTCCTGGGATTCCCTGATTCACAAAAATCATTAGTAAACATTTGTGCTGTGAAGATTGAAGTGGATATATGCCACTGTCCTGGAGTTTGTCTGAATGTGGAGGATGGATGCAATCCTTTAAGGATCTGCATTTTGTGCTTTTAAAGTGGTGCTGTGAAGAGCACACAAACATTAAGTGCCTGCAGTGGACACGGGAGGATGGATAAGCAAGAACCTGAATAGAAAAGATGGGGGAAAAATAAGTAAACAGGAGAAAATGGCTACTAAATTTTAAAGCTCAGGTCAGTATTAACTTGTATATTTCAACACTGGGAGGAAAAACAAAAGTATTCAGTAAACTCAAGCAGAAATGTAGATCAAATCTTGATACAGACTGATGATACCTTAGTGACTGTATTTCAAAGGGGTTTAGATGGTTATACTTTACAATACAAGGGAAGTGTGATAACTGTTCAAGTAAATGTTAATTTCCATGGAAATTACAACAATAAAGCACGCCGAGGTAATATCTTTCATGCAGTAAAGGTCCCAGGGTACTTTACTATTCAAAACAATTTAAAACTGTGTCAGACAATATTTTATGTGTTTGATTTAAAACCAGCAGTGAAAACCAGCTTTTGCATTTTGAAAAAAAAAAAAAAAAAAAAAGATAAGCATTCCTCATTCAGAGACAAAACTTTTGCTATAGTAAGCCTGACTCCTCCAGTCACCTAAACCCTATACTTCTAGATTACTTCTTTGCTTGCTAGTGTTGTTGGATGGACCTGTCATCCCTCACTGAACATCAACCCTCCCTCAAGCAACAGCTTTACAGGACTAAAATCTAATAAATGGTGCTTAAAGTTCATTCTTCCTTTGTGTCTCATTCTACTAGTGAAGAAAGAAATGTCTTCCAAAACAATTGCAAATGTCACCAGAATATTGCGTTAGGGATATCAAACCTCATTCTGCCACACTCTAGAACTCCAGCTCTGGGGAATGATCACTACTTACTCACTTTTTGGCAGTATTCTCAGATTAAGTACCTGCGTTATTCAAAGGTCTGCACAGAAATAAATTTTCAAACATTCGGCCTTAGTAGACCAAGTTCTAGCAATTATATTTTAATTTCTTATTCGCTTAGAAAGCAAAACATCTTTTTTGCCTTTATCTGGGTCCTTGATATTGACTCTTTCCTTTCACACTGAAATTTTCGTGATTCCTGAAAGGTGACTTTGAAGGGCTGAAGAACAACTAGGTAGAGTTTTGCTAAGTTTTTCATGATGTCAATGCCACATTTTATTAGCTTCAGATTTCCTTTAAACTCTTTTGCACACTAAGTTAGTTCTAAATGTAAATCCTCCCTATATGCTTTGGAATTAATTCTTATTAAGTTTTAGTTAAATTTAGGATAGGAAAAAAATATAAAAAGGTAACCTGATGGAATGTTCTCACATGAGATTACTTATTATTAATTGCCATTTACTTGCATATCAGTGTTTTAAGGGCTTTACCTATTTTCTAGTTAGTTTGTTCTGAGGAAACATTTGCCATGCAAATGTGTCTAGGAAATTAATTGGAATTTGAGAATTATTGTACAGATTATATGGGTAATTCTTGCAAAGTTTACACTAGTAAAAACAAATAATTCTACTTCTCTAGATGAGTTAAAACAGCATGATGCAATTGTTAGTCCAAGGGCTGGGTGAAATCCATAAGTCCTTTTCACTTGGCCATCTATCATGTCCTTGACTCTTAATAATTTTTTCCCTGAAAACTACCCTAAGATATTCTGTTATTTTCACGTGAAGATGTTGGGTAGTCAGAAATCTTCCTCCACTGCTTATGCTTTCCTTTCATTTGTGCCAGTGATTTCTGGTTTTGTTGCTGAAGATAATTTTTCTGTAACTACATCCTGCCCTGCCACAGTGTAGAGTGTAAGCCCCTTGACTCTTTTTAGGATGTAAGATGTAAAGAAGCAGATGGTGGGGGCTCATAGAAAGAAAATTAGAATGGCGTTACTGGGCTGGGCCAGAGAGTCAGTTTCAACCTCTGCTTCTGAAAGCAGCTAAAAATCAATGTATTAGGGAAAAAAAACCCCTATGTCCAGAGCAAATACATAGTGATACTTTTACTGAATACTCTTCCATGTGTGGCTTGGGAAATTCCAGAGATGGAGGTAGTGTTAGCAGCCTTCACTGAGTTTCTTCTCCATTAATTTGCACATCCTGCCTTTGAACAGGCACAGTTCTAGCACAGTTCTAGCACCTAGAGCACTTCATAGGAATGTGCAGTACACCTAAATATGAGTTATGTCAATTACCACCTCAGGGTATGTCTGGATATACCCATGGTGCAGCAGTGGAGGAAGGACTGAAGGAATTCAGTAGTGTCTCTTTGTGTAAGGACTCAATGTTCAAAGTACTTGTTCTTTCACTTAGAGCACAGAATTTAAATGGGAAAAGTCCATTATGGTCATTGAGTCTAATTGTGAACCTAATGCTGTCAAATCCACCACTAAACCGCTTCCTTCTTTTTTCATATTGGACTCCCTGACTATGAATTTCATTTGATGCCATCAGTTCTCTTACTGGAAGAGAAGTCAAAAGTAAATCTTTTTGTCCCTCCACAGGTCCCTCATTTTTTCCTTCTTACACATCACACACAGTGACTTAAGTATTTTCCAAACTTTGTTTTCATTTTTTTTATTTCTTCTTTTCTTCTTCATAGTATTTTGACTACTGCTGAACATTAGACTGGGCTTCATGGACTAGCTGTTATAAATTCCAAATCTAATCCCTGAGCTGTAATAGTTAGTGTAGAGTACATTAATTATCATGTAAAAATTAGCTTTTTGGGGTTTGGTTTCCACATGTGCATTGCTTTATATTTGTTAAAAAAAAACTATTTCTTCCCTTATTCTGCCACTAATTCTTATAAACTCCTGTTATTCTCAATCATCCTTCATATTTCCTACAAGTAAAGATTACAGCACCATTACCAAAATATGTTATTATGCTATTTCTATGCTATGTCTGTGACCTTTTAAAAATTATTTATAAATATAAAAACACATGTCCTAGTACAGATGTCTTCAGAAATCCAAAGGTGACAATCCAGAGCTGTGAAAATCATTTACTTCTGAACTCCACTTATTTTTCAGCCCTCTTTTAGTAAGTGTGAGAACTGTACTAACTAACTTATAGTAAGCTGGTTTCATTTAACATGTATATTGTGAGGAATTTTGACAAAAACTTCCTCCAGAATCCAACCAGACTATATCAATCAACAGAACCCCTCTTATCACAGAATCATAGAATCATAGAATGGCCAGGTTGGAAGGGACCCTCAAGATCATCTAGTTCCAACCTCCCCGCACTGAGCAGGGATGCCAATCACTAGACCAGGTCACCCAGGGCCACATCCAGCCTGGCCTTGTCTTGTCCTTATCTGTGAGGTATTAAATTATTGGGTCGTTTAGTGGAAGGATCAGGAGCACAGGTAGTATTTTCCTCACTTCCCACAGTTGCTGAAGGAAATATTGATAGGAATAGGAGGATCCATTCTCTTAATTTATGGCTGCAACACTGGTGTCACTGTTGGAACTTTGGATTCTTTGATGATGGGAGGATTTAGTCTTCTCCTGGTCTGTTGGCATATAATGGTAAACAGCTGTCTCATGGCGTAAAAGGGTAATGTCTCATGAGCTTGCAGGGTTGATAGACATGGCTTTAAACTAGGTTGGAAGGGTGTAGGGGATAGTAAGAGACATGATAATGAGGAGGGATGAGTTGGCTCCTCAAGGTTTGTGGGACTAGGTGCTGCAGGTAAGATACTTTTGCCTGATTCAAAGAATAGTGAATGTAAAGAGTCACACTTGAAATATTATTATACCATCGCAGGCAGCATGAGGAATAAGCAGGAGGAGCTCAAAGTTCTAGCCCAGTCTCTGAGTTATGACATTATTGGACTATGTGAAACGTGGTGGGATGAGTCCTGTGAATGGTGTGCTGTGATGGAGGGGTATAAAGTCTTTACAAAAGACAGGCAAGGTAGAAGAGGCGGAGGGGTGGCATTGTATGTAGCTGAGGGCCTGCAATGCACCCAACTCACTTTTGATTGTGATAAGGTTGAGAGTGTCTGGGTGAGGATCAAAGGACAATCAAATAAAGCTGATGTGGTTGTGGAAGTCTATTAGAGATCACCTAGTCATGGCGAAGATACTGATGAACTATTTTTTGAGGAGCTAAGGGTTGCTAGTAAATCATCTGCCCCTGTCCTTATGGGTGATTTCAATTTACCAGATATTAATTGGGAATACCACACAGCTGGTACAAATAGGTCTAGAAGGTTTCTGAAACACATTGATGATTGCTTCTTGGAGCAAGTTATAAAGGAACCAAAAAAGCATGGGTGCGCTCCTGGATCTGTTACTTGTTAACAGAGAGGGCCTTGTGAGTGATGTGATTGTAGGAGGCCGACTTGGCCTCAGTGATCATGAGGTGATAGAGGTTTGTATCTCTGGTGATAGGAAGAAAACTTTTAGTAAAACTTCTATTATGAATCTGAGCAGAGCTGATTTTGGGTTGCTCGGGAAACTACTTAGTGAGGTCCCCCTGGGGAAAAATTTTGGAAGGTTCTAAGGTGCATCAGAGTTGGTCAACTTTTAAGTTCCATCACTCTCCTAAGAGCCCAGGAACAGCCAATTCCTAAATGTCAGAAGTAAACTAGGAGAAGCAGAAGGCCAGCTTGGCTGAGCAGGGAGCTTCTTCTAGAAATTAGACAAAAACAGTATGTTTACAACCAGTGCAAGCAGAATCTGGTAACATGGGAGGTCTACAGAGAAACTGTTTGACGCTGTAGAGAAAAAATCCATGCAGCCAAGGCC
>VWZO01010524.1:14327-43107 GCA_013396975.1 Bucco capensis
CTAGATGAGCTCCCTTGGGTTAGAGGTCCCTTCTAACCCAAACCATTCTAGGATTCTATGATTCTCTGGAGCCATTGCAGAGCTGCCTGGACACATTGCTGTGTGAGCTGGTCTAGGTGATCCTGCTCTGGCAGGGGGGTTGCACTAGATGATCTTTCTAGGTCCCTGCCAACCCCTAACATTCTATGATTCTGTGATCCTGTGAGACTTGCTGGTGGGTTTAGTGTTTGAGGAATGCTTCCCACTGAGGGCCATGCAGGATAAGCTGAAAGCTCAGCCTCAAAGCCATCTGCAGCTGGGAATGCTCTTCTGCAAAAAGGCTCTCATAGGCCCAAATCAGCAAAGAGAAAGGAGGAAATCATCTACTGCCAGCTGTAGGAGCTCCCACAAATGGGAGAGGTGGTGGGCAACTGACAGTCAAGCTCCTCAGTTTGTCATCTATGGCAAAATCAAAAGGCTTTCTCCCATTTGCCATCAGAAGCAATGGCTCCCCAAAACCTCATCCTGAGACCACGCTGTTGGACTTGGAGGTGAGGCACACTGATGGAGAAATGCCCACTTTGCCTGCCTGTAACCTGCTCACAACCGAACAGTGCCAAGCCTGGCAGAGCTGCAGGCTGTGCTGGAGCCTCCCCTGCCTCCTCTCCACAAAGGAAAGCACAATTTCTTCTCTTTGAATTCCACAGCTGTTGAGACAATTGCCTGCTGGCTCTGCCTTACCATAGGCTCCCTTCCCCAGGAGCTGCAGGAAGCTGCTGACTGCTGCTGCCATCTCAGCCTTGCTCAGGTCCAGAAGGGAGACAACCTGGAAGCCCAGCTGCTCCAGAAGAAGCCTCAGCTCAAACACATCTCTGACAGGAGCCAGGAGGTTGGGATGATGCTGGTAGTGGTTGTTGCCCACTAGAAGTGCTATCTTGCCTGTAGCTAAAAGAAACACTAAGTGAGAAAGCTCTCACTGCTCAGCAGGAGGCAAGGTCTCCCTTCCTTCTGCTGGAGTGAGGATACAGGAGATCTTTTCTCACATCAAGGTAGGAAGGATAGACTCAAGCCTGCTGTTACAAGCCTGAGGCACCCTGCAGAAAGCACTTAGCTTTCTGAACTTTTGGGCAAAAGAGAAACCATCCCTTGGAAAGAAAGACTTGAGAAGTATTCACTTGACAACCAAAATCCCAGGAGTGCAGGAGGATCTGCATTCCCAAGGTTATCTGGCACCTCCTCTGCTGTGATTGCAGGTCTTGCATGCCAGTGGTGCCTGGGAGGGGATGCACTGAGCTAGGCTGAGGTCTCTTCCCCCATGGAGCTGAAGGAGAGAAACTCTGGGCTCCTGCTTCCATTTTATCCTCACCTTCACTTTAGGAAACCCAGATTCATGGCACTGAGCAGTGGTAGGAGCAAGGAGGTTTTTTGTCCTGCTCCAAGGAAGGGAAAGGGTGTCATGTCAACAATACTTTGAAACTCCTTTGGTGGGTCCAGAGGACAAGGTGGTTTACTCATTAGGAATAACCTTACTCCACTTGCTGAGACTGAGCAGGGCTCAGCAGGGAATGGGACTCATCCTGTGCCTAGCAGCTCTGATCCCAAAAATGCAGAGCCCCTGACAATGTGAGCAGAAAAAGCACTGCCTATGCCCTATCCTCCCATCCACCCTGGAGTCTGGATTTTATAAAGGGAATAACTGCTCAGGAAGAAAAAGATGACAATACTCACCAAAAAGCTTTTCAGAGCAACGTGTACCTGGAAAAGAAGGAGGGAAATGCTAGAGCAATGCCAGCTCCCACTGCAGGTCTGAAACCTGCTCCAACATCCCTTTGCTCTGCAAAGCTGGATCTGACACCACAGAGCATCTGCACAAGCAACACTCCTTGGGCAAGCTCTTCATAGCCCCACTGCTAATCTTAAAGCCATTGGTCTGGTGATTTTAGGAGGATTTATGAAATCCTGAGCCAAGCTGGGAGAAGAGGCAGGCCAGGGAGAGCATGGAGGAGCTCATAAGCATCAGCAGGTCTGTGCTACTTGTAGCAGCCCTGCTTCCCAAGATGACTTGTCCACTCCCTTGCTGCAGTGAAAGCAAAGGAAACATGACTCAAGGTCAACATCAGCTTCAAAACAGAGAGCTTCTCCCCATGAGCTCAGAGGAAGCTGTTTGGTTTTGGTGGAGAGTGGCTCTTTCACCACTCTGCTCTGCCTTTCCCTGTCTTTCAGCAGTTCCAGCTCAGAAAAGCCACCCCAAGCATGACTCAGTTTCATGAGCTCCACAAGCTCCTCTGCCTCAGTGCTCCCAAGCTCTTCAAATCATCATTATCCTAATAGCTCCAGCTTTTCCAATTTAAATTAGAAACAAATTAAAATAGCCAGCCCAGGAGAAACCTCTAAAACCCTACAGGCTCTACAAGAAGAAATTAAAGGCATATTTTTAATTGCATAAATCTCCTGTGTCTGGATGATATTTAGCACCTGAACCAGTGTTGTTAATGCACCAGGGGTGCCTGGAAAGCCATCAGAACAAGCCCATTCATCTTTTTCTGCCTGATGCATGTTGAAGCTAGCCAGCTACAACATCCTGAACCCAACCAAATCTGGTACCCCTTCCTCACTGCCTGCCCACCCTGGATGCTGTCTTGACAGCTGTGAGGAGGCAGGGAGGATGTTCTCTGGCTATGCAGGAGTCATTTGTACACTGGAGCAAGTTTAAAGTGAGCCTAAAAGGTGAGAGGAGAAGTTTATGGCATAGAAAAATCTCTAGATGGAGTAAAGAGCCTGCAAAGCTAGCCTGTGCTATTCCTGTCTCACAGCAGGCCAAAGGCAGAAGGCCAAAGCAGACATCACACCAAAGGTGGAGCATGCCCAAGGCTCTGGGGCTCCATCTTCTCCCTGGGATCCATCAGCTCATGCAGCACCAAGCCTGGGTTGTCAGCTGGGATGACCTGAACCTTCCTGAAATAAACCCCATCCCCTCCAGCTCGGTGTGTCCAAGCACATCACATCCTCTCAGCAAGGCTCTAAATGAGTTTTAGCACAGCAGCCTGCCGTGGCTTGGCCAAGGAGCTCTTGAGCCAGCAGCAAAACCGTGCTCAGCCTGCCCTGACGTGGCAGCTCCCTGCCCATGGCTGCCAGCAGCACGGGCTTTGCCTTTCACAGAGGCTGCTGCCCTCACTACCTCTGAGCTCTGTTATCAAGGAATGCTCTTTATCAGGGCCCGAGGGGTGCCTGTGCCTGCTGTGTGGCTCCGCTGAGCTCATCGTAGCCAGTATATCTGAGGTGTGAAACTGCACTCTGCAGGCTCTTCCTGCCACAGCCACTGCACCACTGCCAGCACTCTCCAGCCTCCCTGCAGAGCCCCATGCTGCTTCTCTGCTCTGAAGTGTCTTACCTTCAGCTTCCTGCAGAAGTGCTATTTAAAACCAGTGGCTTTTCTTTTTGTTAATAAAATCAAGTGAGATCTGTCTGCGCTGGGAAAAGGCACAAGTGTCAGAGCCACACACTCTCCTTCTCCTAATCCCACACCCTGGAGCCCAGCTTCCCCTCCACTGCTAACACCCTAGCACTGGGCTCCTCATTCACCAGGCAAGAGCACTGAATTCCTTTCTGCCCTCTAATTATTTTTCACAGTAGAAGGTGATTTCCAGCACATCAGACGTGGGTTGGCTCTGCTCACCTATGTGAACATCCACGGCGTTGGTCCAGTGCTCTCCATGGCTGTTGGAGGCACAGCAGAGGTATGTACCCGAGTCACTGACCTTTGCGTGGGTGATCTAGAGAGATTAAAAGTTAAATCACATTATTTATGGTGAGAGTTTGCAGTCCCCTGCCAGTATCTGCCACAAGCATTCATGTTTCTGGAATAAAAGTCTTTTTATCTTGCTGTTCATCAAGACCTCGTTCCTTGCCTCACAAAGCTAAGAATTCCCATGACTTTTGTCTCAGAAGCTCTGTAAGGCCATGTGCTAAGGTCTGCTGCTAACCCTAGCTTCTAGAGTGCAAAAATCCTCTGCCCTAATGCCTTCCCTTCTTTCTCCAGCAGCCCTGAAACCCTGTCTCATAGCCATACTCTGCCTCAGGAGCCACACAGGGAGGATGGTGCATAGCCACCATCAGGATGTTGCCCATTTTCCCCCTTAGGTGACTTTTCCTAGATTTCTGATCATGCCCAATGCTCATTTCTGGCAAGGTTTCAACTCTTCTCCCTCTCTTTTGACGTGGGACATGAATCAGAGCAGTGCTGGTTGCCAAAGAACCTCTGTGGTTCTCCAGCCCAGGCTCTGGCTCAGAGAGGAACTAAAGCCACCACCGGGTCAGGGTGGCCGTGGCTTTGTCTAGTTGAGTACTAAAAACCTCCAAATGAAGATCCTCTTCCTAATCCCCACCCTGAGCGTCCCTGTGAAAAGGGCAATCTGAGGCCACTGTCCTGTGTAGTATCATCTACCACTACTGAGAGGAGATTGGATCTGTTGCCTTTGTTGCTCTTCACATGATGCCCCAGAAGGAAATCTGCCTTTCTTGCTTCAAGAAGGCACCATGACTTACATTCAGCCAGTGACCCAAACTAAACCCAGACCTTTTTCTGTCTCCCTGACTCTTTTCTGTCAGGACTAACCACTTTTCCTTCTAGCTTTCCTGCAGGTAGACAGCACTCCCACAGCTCCTGCACTCTGCAGTCCCCTGTGCAGACATACAATAGCTGTTCTGGTGCCTCTGCTGCAAAAAGGCATAAGAGACTTGCTGAGAGCCCTTGAGGAATCTGTGAATCAGTTACTTCTTAGAGAAACACACAGAGCTTGGAAAGAAGCTCAGAAAATGTACTCCCTCTTCACCCAGAGTCCTTCAATCAGCTCTCAAAGCAGCAGGGGCGATACATGGAGTGCTTCCTCACAACCCTGCAACGTGGCAAGGAGAGGGAGCTGGAGATGAGACTGCTTCCCAGGGGCTGGAGAGATGTGGAGGAGAGGCAAGGAGAGACTGCTCTCTGCTGACATTCACCTGAGCACGCCTGAGCCTTGACAGACAGCTACGAGCCAGGCACAGGGACTGCCACCTGTCATGGCCAGGATGAGAATAACACCATTTTCAGTAGTCTCTCCAAGGCTTCTGAGGCTCTCCCATGCCCACCATCCAGCAATGAGCTTCTCCCATCACCCACCTCAGCAGCCAAAGTTTCTGAACTATCCCAAGGCAATGTTACCCAGAGTTTTTTTTTCTTCTGGTGTTCCAGCAGGTTCCCATTCCGATACCACTGGTAGCTGGGGGCTGGGACCCCCATGGCAGCACACTGCAGCAGTAGTGGCTTCCCCACTTCCACCCTCTGCTCGGTGGGGTTGAGCACGATCACCGGTTCTCCTCGCCAGAGCCGAGGAGGCAGGCCTGTGAAGCAGTGACACAGAATTGGTCCTCCCTTCACAAGGACACAAAACAATGGTCATTATCCCCCACACACACACTGTGAGTACTACCTGCACCAGGAGATGCTGTCCCACAGGGAGGCTACAGCAGCAGCATCACCTCTCTGCCTTGGGAGCAGGGAATCCTTCAGAGTGACAGCCATGATAGTAAATGACACACCAAAAGCCCTGCCTCTGCCTCCCCAAACCTTTCCTGTCAATGGGGTCATCCACACCTGGAGTGATTTTTGCTCAGCTTTAAAATAGCCTTTTCCAGTCCCTCTCTCCAATGCAAACACCCGGAATAACTCTGGGAAACGCACAGTGAGTGATCAGCAGATGGAGCAGGCACATACAGCCAGGGTTATTGGGACCACAACAGGAACCTCAACCATCCAGAGGATGGATGTGGAGCTCTGGCTTAGACCTGCAGGCTCATATTGCTGGAGCAATCCTTCTGTAATATCATTTTTGATCTGGGAGAATACACTGCCCCAGAAATTGCACAGGATCACTGCTGCAATGGTGGGAAAAGCATCAAACATACAAAAGCTAGAAGTCAGGCTGGTACCTCTGGCGACACACTGATGGACCTCCACCTTCACCCAGTCAGAGAAGACAGCATTTCTGTGGAGGTCATTGATTCTGCAGGTGTACAGCTGGGTCTGCTGTGCAGTGATGGGCAAATCTTCCTTGGTGGCACCAGGAATCTGCTGGCAGGCAGACTAAAGGGAAGGCACAGGGAGTAGGCAGTGAGTTCCCCTTCATTGCTGGTAGTAGAAAGCACTAGCAGGCCCCTTGTAAGAGCAGGAGAAATGGAAATCTCTGGTTTCCTCTCCTCCTCCAGCTGCAGGGATTCAGGGGATGAAGCTTTTCCATTGTATGCCCCCTTCCAGCATCCACAGAAGCCCTTGGCATTGTGCACACATCCTATCCCCCTCTCCTTCTAACCTCCTGGTTTCCACCAGGTTTGCCTGCAGAGAGTCAGCTCCATCGCTGTGGGTAAGAACCCAGCCTGGTGCTGTACCCAGGTTGGTCCTTGCTCCCATTACCTGGCGCTGACAAAACCACTGGTACTGCAGTGCCGTTCGTCCCTCAGCTCTGCACCGCAGGGTGAAGGAATATCCCACGGGGACAGAGACGGAGATGGGCTGCTCAGTGATCACAATGGCTGTGGAGAAACAGGACACGGAGGTGGCAACAGCCTAGCAGGAGCAACCCAGGGGATCGCTCCCAGCTGTCGGCCAGGCACGCTAGGCTGCAAGAGGGAGCCCGGGGCACCTATGCCGGGACGAAGGGAGGTTTAGAAAACCAGGGATGCTCGGCTTCTTGGCCGAACTGATGCCACGGGGCTTCTTTTGGGTGGCCCCAGCACCCACGGGAGGCGGCACTTCGGCTCTGCAGGTCTAAGGCAACGGCCCGGGCCGAGCCGCTCGCTGCCTCCCGGCCGCCGCTCACCTTCCTGCATCGCTTCTCCGGCGGCTCCTCCCCGGCCCCAGCGGCCGCCGGCCGGCGGCGGCTCCTCTCCCGGGGAAGCAGCAGCAGCAGCAGCACCTGGGGCGGGAGGGACGACAGCGGCCGCAGCTCAGAGGGCAGCTCGGGCCCGGCTCAGCCGTTGCAGCAGCGGGCTCGCATGGCGGCCTGCGGGGCGGGGCCGGGACCGGCACGGGGCGGGCTGACCCCAGCATCGCGCCGGACCGCGGCCCCGCAGTGCCGAGCCGCCAGACCCGTCCCGCTCCCACAGCCAGGCCGGTAGTGCCTGGGCTGCTCCTCGGAGAGGAACGGCCTGGCCCGGTCCGGGCAGCTCCAGGGCGGACGTTGCGGGAGGAGCCTCTTGCTTGGGGACCAAGGCTGCTCTTTCCTCCCCTGGCCACAGGTGTCCTCGTCCCATCGCCACAGGTACCTCAGTTCCTCCTCACGGGTGTCCTTACCCTATCCCTTCAGGGTTCCTCACTCCTTCCCCATGGGTGTCTTCATCCCAGAACGACAAGTGTCCTTGCCCCCATTCCTATGGGTTGTCCTTGCCCTTCCTCATCGGTGTCCCCACTCCCTTCTCCTCAAATGTCCTCCACCTCCATCCCCACAGATGTCCTCCCCGTGGGTGTCCTTGCCCCCATCCCCACGATCACCCTTGCTCCCATCCCCACAGCCGCTCTCACACCCTCCCCACTGCCCTCACACCCCACTCCCCACGGCTGCCCTCACCTCTCTCCTGGGCCCCACAGCCCCGAGGCTCATGGTGGAGTCACAGGTCTGCTGCCCCTGCTCTGCTAGGTGGGTGGGAACCCACGGGGCTTCCTCCGAGAAATCCCCACCAGATGGGCTGAGTGTCACGAGGGCCCCACGGGAAGTGGTGCTGGGCCAGGCCTCCCGGAGGTTGCACAAGGGCTTCCGGAGCGTGACAGAAGTGGGGTGGCCATGGCTGGCCAGGGCAGACAGCTCCTGCTGGGGAAGCAGCATGGCAGGGAGCCTCAGGACTCACTTCCGCTGGGCCCTGACGTTCATCCACACATGAGGGCAAGTGAGGTCAGGCTCATGAAATCGAAACTCATCACCTTTCAAGAGACAGAAAGATCATGTGGAAGGGAGCTGGAAATGGTGAATGGAGAAGATGGACCAGGGAGTGACTGGTGGTCATTCCCAAAGGTCTTTTGAAGTGACTGGGCAGGGAGTATGACAACAAAGCCAATGGGGATGAAGCAGGTCTGGGCTTAGGACTGGGGGGGGGGGGGTGGTTCCCCATTAACAGGTCACCATCCCCAGGGCAAACAAAGTCCCACCCAGGCTAGCTTCTCCTCAAGCCAAAGGTCCTGGGCAGCAGGTCCTCATGCTGCTAGGAGTGATGAGGGCCAGGATTCCTCATGAGGGGAGCCACAGGCCATTTGGAGAAGAAGCTTTGAGAGACTCTTGCTTTACTGCTGCTCTTTGTCTCCCCTGCAGCTGCAGCAGCAGCAATGATGGGGAAAGGAAAAGCAAAACCATCAGGGGTGTCTCTCCCAGGTGCCTTCAGTGGCAGCATGCAAGGGCACATACAGGTCTCTGGGATGGCAGAGAGAAGCAGTCATGGCTCAGAGTGGTCATGGATGATCTCCACAGGGTTCTCTAGGGAACCCAGGGCAGAGCTGAGGCATGCCCTAGGGTCAGAGGGACTAAGCAAGGCTGAGAGATGCACCTCTACCTGCTGCTTTTCTTCTATAAGGGATGGGGAAGAAGATGGCAGCAAAAAGCCAAATCCAACAGAGTTGGTGTGGATGGAGGAAGGATTTTCTCCCTCCATGTCCTTTCCTCTCTGCAGAATGGGACAGTCATGCTGTGCTCCTGCAAAGGTAGGACAGCATGCTACACCCTGACCATCCAATATGACTCAAAGCAATCCCTGCTCCTACAGGGACTGCTCCTTTCCTTTCCTGGATACAGGGGAGGGGATGCTTAGCATAGACTCACAGGACCTTTCTTTGTGCTTGTCTCCCCACCTGTCTCTGACATCACACAGACCCTGCTTTCCCTTAACTTCCAGAGGGTCCAGCCAAGCATTTGGAAATACACTCTTGCAGGTTTAACATGAATGTATTAATGGATTACAAAGGAAAGTTCTGCCTGAATATGTGCAGTAGCTCTATGTCATGCCTGTGATGCAGAGTTAATACAAATGCAGTGCAGGCAGCTAATAAAAATGATCATTAAATTAACCCCAGTATTTTCCTGGAGCTAACAATGATGCTTCTGGTAGATGCAGCAAATAGCTGGAGGTTGCTGCATTCCCTCTAGACTGCTTCTCTGGGCTTCAGAGAGAGCATCCTCCATCAAATACCCTGACAAAAAGTCTGCTGTGCTTGTCCTCTGCAAGAGCCCTGCACGGTCTGCATAAGTATTTGGTGAAGAACCAGGGCTTGTTGACATCACAGTGGAGAGGAGGAAGAAGCCTTTGATTTTAGAAAGGGAGGAACCTAAGGGTATGCATGCAGAGTGGGAAAGGGAAGGATACGTTGTGTGAGAGGAGTGAGGAAACATCTGTGACTCTCACTGTGAGTCAGCACTGGCTTTGCAGGCAGGGGAGGAAAGCTTTGCTACCAGGGATTGAAGCCTTGGGGCTGGCTGGCTTAGGCTGCAAAAATGAAATGGTGAGAAAGTGTTGCCAAACAGAGATGGGAGCAGAGGGCACTGTCACTCTCTGTGAACAAGATGACAGGAGAGCAGATGCTGTAAGAGGAAGCTCTGTCTCAGCAGGGCAAATGGGCACAAGAACCATCCAGAGCCTGAAAGGGCAGAAAGAAACACACTCACTGTGTGTTTGGGGTAGGATCAAACACCACAGCAGGCTTTGTCTCACCAGTCAAGCTAAACCTGCAACCCCATCCAGGTATCCCTCTGCTACCAGGGTGAGGCACAGAACCACACTATGGCTAAGGTGGGAAAGGACCTCTGGAGCTCTCTGCTCCAGCCTCCCACCCTGAGCAGGACCTTAATCAGTTGCTTGGCACCTTGTCCCATCCACAGCTTACTCTCTTCCAGGATGGAAAAAGAGACTCTGTTGTACTGTTTGATCCCATTCACAGGGTAATTTATTTTCCTAGCATCTAGTCAGAACTTTCCTCCATGCCACCGGCATTTGCTGCCTCTCTGTCTAATACTCTGCACCTCTGAGAAGTGGCTGGCAATGTCTGGTCTGCACCCTTCCATGAGGTAGCTGAAAGCAAGGAGGTCTCCATTTAGCTATCCCCTGAAGACTTAAGCCCAGCTTCTCTCATCCTCTCCTCCTATGTCATGTGCCTGAGCTCCCTTACTTATCTTGGTGGCTTTCACTGAACTCACTCCAGTATAGCAGTGTCTTTCCTGTATTTGGGAGTCTGAAACTGGACACAGTTCATCTAATGTTTGCTTTATGCTATTTTATCTGCTATTTTACCACCTGGTGAAGGTGAGGCCTTCAGTCAGCCCTCTGGGACCACCTTCTCTACCCATATTTCCCAGGACCGCATCCATATGTCTTACAAGGTCCATCTCCTTTGCACTGGCCAAGACCAAATATCCTCTCCAGTATCACAAATCCACCTATTTACATGTCTGATAATACAATCATCTGCCATGGTGCCCTGCAAAAAGCTAATACATTCCAATACCTACACCTGAGATGACTGAAGAATCCTTCCAAAACACTGCTCAAATGCAAGATTATCCTGAGATCTGAGCTGAGAAAAGCATTTCACTGGGGCTTGAGGGGAAGAACTGCAAAGTCTGATCGGGCCACTGTCAGCCAGCTGGATAAATCCAGCTTGGTGTATGCTACATTGTAACTACTGCAACCACAAACCCCCAATTGCTGACCCAGAATACACTGACAGGTCTGAAAGTTCATCTGAAAGTAAAGTTCACCTGGGGGGCCTGGTGTTGGATCTGGTGCTGTCTGCAGGCACTGCTCTCCTAGATCACATAGCTGAATCTGCCCCAGTCACTGCCTCTCCCTGCAGACTTCTCCCCAAACCACTGCTCCACAGATGCCACTGCCCTCCCATATGCTCAGGTTTGGGCATCTGCTGGACTTGACAATTCTCTTGGCGTGCATCAGTTTCAAGTTGTACCTACACCTTCCATTCAGACCGAGGTTTGATATACCAGTGACAAGAACAGCTTAGGTCGAGGCTGAGTAGCATCAGCTTGATACGCAGGCTTTGTGTGTGTCTGTGCACACTCCAGTGCCAGTCCCCATCCAAAGCCACCTTCCAAATCAGTGTTTTCTAGGGAAGAGGAATCAGGGGAGTCGTGCACCAAGTGACCCACGCAGCCATCACCTGCCCTGCTGCTTGCTGCTGCATTCATTACCTCTCTTGCCCAGGGAGGATCAACTCACAGCCTGCTGTCTTTCCAAGTCTGGAGCTCTCTGCTAATCATCATCCCACATCCGTGGCAATGGCTGCTGTGCAGCAAATCTGCTCCATCCATCAATTCCGTGCCGGAGAGATGCGGGAGCCAGCAGCAACGCGCCTGTGGTGCTCCACACAACAGCTTGACAGGCAAGACAAAGGCAGAACAAGAAGAAATGCCATTTTATTCCACGGTATGTTTTCATCTGGCATTAAATCACCCCTGGTAATAGTTTGTGACATGTACCTACCTTTTATAGCCTGCTTTTGTGCTGTCCTTTTCATGGAGACTGAACATACACCATGACAGACCTCCTCCCAGGCAGCCCAGGATAAAATCCAGGCTGCCAAGCCGTGAGATGCTCCCGAGGCTGATGTGAAGATGTGACTGCTCTGAGTGGGCTAAGAGGTGCCAAGGGGGGTGCCTTGTGCCCACAAAAAAATCGGGGAAGCATAGAATCATAGGATGGTTTGGGTTGGAAGTGACCTTTAAAGGTCATCTGGTCCAACCCCCTGCAGTCAGCAGGGATATCTGCATCTAGAGCAGGTTGCTCAGAGCCTTGTCCAATCTGACCTGGCATGGTTCCAGGGATGCAGCTTCTACCACCTCTCTGGGCAACCTGGGACAGGGCCTCACCACCCTCAGTGCAAAAAATTTCTTCCTTGTAGCCAGTCTGAATCTCCTCTTTTAGTTTAAAACTATCACCCCTTGTGCTGTCACAACAGACCTAGCCAAAAAGTCTATCTGCATCTTTCTTACCAGCCCCTTGAATGTTTCAGCTGATCCTGAGACATCTTGCAGGTGCAACAAGTCCCCTAAATCCAGGTGGTGGTGGTGGGGAGGTTAACACAAAAAAAAACCCCCACAAAAAAACCCCAAACCCTCACTCTTTCTCCCCAAGAGATGAACTGAGCTGGCAGCGCTGGGGGCAGGAGGCCGAGCCCCAGCCCCAGGGGAGGTAGTGCCCCCAGCCCCGGGGGAGGCCGGGCCGGTCCGCAGCCCTCGCGTCATGTCGCCGCCGCCCCCGAGTGACAGCGGCATGTGCGGGGCGGCTATAAATGCCGGCGGTGAGTGACAGGGCGGGCAGCGGGGGCAGGGGCAGCCGCAGCCCGGCTGCCGCCATGGGCTCGTCCCGCCGGGCCCTCGCTGGCCTCTACGAGCGGGGAACGGGCACCATGGAGGGGGCGGAGGAGGCCGAAAACGCGGCCTGGGCCTCCCGGCCGGACCGCCGCAGTTACCTGCTGGCCATCCGGCCCCAGAACAGGTGAGGCAGCCGGGGCTGGAACGGGACGGGACGGGTGGGGTGTGCCGTGCCCTGCCCTGCCCTGCCCTGCCCGGCTGCCGCCACGGGAGCGCGGGGCCGCCGGGGCCTGCGGGAGAACTCTGAGCGGGGCAAGCGGGGCCAGGCCGGCCGGGAGCGGGGTGGCAGGAGAGCAGCCCTGGCGACAGCCCAAGCCGTAAGGCAACACCCGGCCCGAAGGGAGCTGGAGGCATGGCCTTGGTTCTTCCCCTCGCTGGAGAGCCCCTCCGGAGTGGAAGGAGCAAGGGATGGTTTGGGCTCCCCAGAAGCACTCGTGTGCCACTCGCTGCCCAGCGCTGGGCCGTGTGGGGTTTAGTGGGTGCTGTCTGGATGGTACATCCTGGGCTAGCGCTGTGAGGTCCTGGCGGGCACCAGCTCCTGCTGACTCTCTCGAGTTAACGTTTGCGTGCAGGGCTCTGCCCTGTGGGAGGCTGCTTGTGTTCTCCCCACCAGAGCTCAGGCAAGGGGCCCACTGCCTGTGTGCCTTATCTTATTGCCAAAAAGGCATTTCTGCAATGTAGATACAGGCCGAGCAGCGATGAGAACAACATTCCTGGGTCAGAAATGGCCCTAGGCAGGGGGTCTGTGGTAAGAATAGGGCTTTGTTTGCACAGGAGAAGGTATGATAAACATGTTGTCAACTGAGGTTAGCAAATACAAAAATACGAGGCAACGTGCCAGCAAAGGCAAAAAGAGTCAGTGATTGTGTTAGTCCTTCAAAATAAAGCCTCTAAATTACTTTGGATTCATGAGGAATGCTCTTCAGTCTGTAAGCTCTTGAAACAAGTGTGCCTCTTCCCTGTTGATGGTTTATAAATAATCCATTTCCAGTGTGTCAAGCATTGATGCCTCAGAGATTCATAAAAATAAGTGCAGGACCAAAAGAGATTTAGAAAGTGCTGCCTGGAAGTCAGGTGTTAAAACTGGGGTGATGCCAAAGTTGAGTTGCCTTAATTCAGTTCCTTTGTGCTTGTATCATGGCATGTGACCTAACTGCAGTCTGTCTGCATACTGTGGCATCCTCAGCACCAACAAGTGCCCCTACAGCATCCACAACCCATCTGTGACCTCAGACCATACCCTGCAAAGGGAATCTGTAGTTGAGTCCCATGAGCCCATTCTGCAGATCACAAATTGAGAGTCTTTAACAAGTAGGATGTCAAGGTGTGTTGGTTGCCTGTAGCTTGACTTCTATTCTCCTCTGCCTATGTCCAGATTGTAGCTTTAATCCGCTTAACCATAAAGGAGGGTTCATCAGTCCTGTAAGCAATACCTCTGGTGTTCCCAACTGGCTTCCCCAAATCTCCAAAGGTTTTCCTTAAGGCTGCTGAGGAAGGCACAGAGTGATGTAGCACTGCCATGCAGTGAGCCTGGAGTCTCCTGCCTGGTCAGGTGTGGTAAATCCAGCCCATATCTGCAAAGCTCTGAGTCCTGAACACCTTGAACTTGTCAGGCTAGTGCTGTGGGTGGCTGCAGCCCAATGTCCATCCATGGAAGCCTAATGCAGGGAAAGGGACACTGCTGCCACAGTTAAATCAGCAGTGCACTCATTCTCCACAAACTGGCCAATCCTTTTTTCAACCCACTTAATGTGCTTGGGCCTCAAAGCCTATGGCAAGGTCACTTAATTTTGCCTGTTCACTTCAGTGGCTGCCCCTGCTTCATTGTAAGAAGCAGTGAACAAATATTCACTGAACAGCAAACCTGACCTTTCCCTGCATTCATGACATCTTCTAGTTTCTCTAATGAATTAGAGAGGAGGAGTATAAAAGTCTTGTTCCTTGCACAGCCCTGAGAGAGCCTACTAGTCCTGAAGGCTTGAGCTGGGCTGTGTGGAAACTGTGTTGTTGTCTAAGATGCAGGGCAAAGGCTTGAATGAAGTGGGGTTTTTATCCTGTAATTAAATAATGTATCATAACAATTCTGGAAGGCAAGTGAGTGGACTGGTGTAGCAAGAAGACTTTCAGAAAGCAATTATGAGTTTAATTAAATCCAGAAACATCTGGAGAGCTTGCCTGGGAGAACCTGAAAAGCAAGAAGAATAGCATGCCTGAAACTGCAGATAATGTTCAGCAGTTCTCTTTAATGCAGAGCATATTTGAATTTGGTGGGGTTGGAGCTAACAGAAGTATGGGATGAGTGATGCAGACATGGAATCGTGGTGGGAGGTTGCTGTGGTGGTTAGAAAGAAAAAATGGATATTCTAATCCAAAGAAAGTGTGGGTTTTTTCAGGCTTCTCTGTTGATGTCTTTGTAGAGTGTGCTTCACCAAAATACTTGGCTGTTCTCTTCACCCATCCCTAAAGCAGCAGGAAGTGCAGTGACATGGTAGAGGTACTTAGAGACATGGCAAAGAACAAAAGAACAGAGGTGTTGAAAATGGCTGTAGAGAAAACATCATGTCTTTATTAATAGCGTGTTCAGCTCTGGGGCCCTCAGCATAAGAAAGACATGCACCTGCTCCAGTGAGTCCCAAGGAGGCCACAAAGATGATCCAGGGGCTGGAACACCTCCCCTGTGAGGACAGGCTGAGAGAGTTGGGGTTGTTCAGGCTGCAGAAGAGAAGGCTCTGGGGAGACCTTACTGCAGCCTTTTCAGAACTTAAATGGATCTTACAGGAAAGATGAGGAGGACTCTTGATCAGGGAGTCTAGTGATAGGATGAGGGGCAATGCTTTTAAACTGAAAGAGGGCAGGTTTAGGTTAGATGTTGGGAAGCAATTCTTCACTGTGAGTGGTAAGACACTGGCACAGGTTGCCCAGAAAAGTGAGGGTACCCCATCCCTGGAAGTGTTCAAGGTCAGTTGGATAGGGCTGTGAGCAGCCTGGTCTAATGGAAGATATCCCTGCCCATGGCAAAGGGCTTGGAACTACACAGTCTTTAAGGTCCCTTCCAACTCAAAGCATTCTGTGAGTCTCTGATACTTACTTTTTGTGCCCTTGGGAACTGGTCTTTGGGAAAATTCTTCCCTGTGACTAGAGAGCTCAGTGACAAGAGATTCCTGCATTTCCTTCACCAGTCTTTTAACATACCTTATAATGGACAATGTGAGGAGCAGCTCATGGTCATGGTCACTTGCCTCCTGCCCTGGCAGCTGACAGGACTTTTTTGATGTAGGAAAACTCTTACATCTCAAAGCACTTGACTATAATTACTTCACAAAGTGAGAGGAGAAGCTGTCAATCCTGTCCAGGGTCTGTTTTAGCTGCATTCATGGGCCACAGCTTCAAGATATTTCTTGTATCTTCTTTTTTGTAAAGAGATAGCTGAGTCTGGAAAATGTCTTGTGCAGAGAGATGCAATTCTATGTAAAAACCTCATCTGAGGCAAACTGCTCTGCTGGAAGCAATCTGCACCTCTTGTCTAATGCAGATGTCTGCTCCTCGCTCTCGTTACAGCATTGCCTCCTTGCTTCAATATCTTTCTGCTGTCACACTTTCATCATATGCAGCTATTTATAGAGTAGAGTGACGTTGCCTCTGATCTTTTCTTGGATGGCTGTTCCTCGTTGTGGTGGCAGTTGAGCTCAGGAGAGTGCCTTGCCACCTGGCTTTTCTGGCTGGAGCCCATTCCCAATCTTGTACCTCTTGCTTTGCACATAATATCAAATGAAGGTGAAAGATCTGTTACTATAATAAAGTGAGCTGAAAGCTCAGGAGTGCTGAGTTCCTGAAAAGCACATTGGTCTTTCTTAGGTCAGAGGAGTTCCCTCTTCAGCAGTTGGGCACCTGTAGCTTCTGATGGGACCTTGCTTTGGGTGGCAAGTGGTGTCAATCCCTGAGGAGAAACCACCTGTGGCATCTGAGGGAGTTCAGTTCATTTGTCTTGTCAGATGAAAGTGTTCCAAACTGAAAGGAGAGACATCTGGTACCCACTGGAAAGGCAAAAGTAAAGGCATTGATGGATTCATCTCTAGTCTGTAGGATTACAGAATCACAGAATGGTTTGGGTTGGAAGGGACCTCTGGAGCTCATCTAGTCCAACCCCCCTGCAGTGGGCAGGGACATCCCCAACTAGAGCAGCTTGCCCAGAGCCCTGGCAAGCCTCACCTGGAATGCCTCCAGGGATGGGAACTCAACCACCTCCCTGGGCAACCTGGGCCAGTGTTCCATCACCCTTGTGGGGAGGAACTTCTTTCTAATGTCCAGTTTAAATCTACTCTTCTCCAATTTAAAACCATTGCCCCTTGTCCTTTCNCCTTCTGGATGACATCCTGTCCCTCCAACTTATCCCCAGCACCCCATAGCTTGGTGTCACCTGCACACTTGCTGCTGGTGCACTCAATGCTGCTGGCCATAACGTTTAGGATCTCTAGGACAGAGGTGTCTTTTCCCTCTTGGTATGATTATCTGCACAGTGAGTGGGGCAACTTGGCAGTTGTGCTCAGTGAATAGTAATCCCAAAGTGCCCTTTTCAGCCCCTCCTTTTTAAAGCCTCCTGTCCATATCTCCTAGAAAGCCAAGCAGATCTGACTGTGTAGGCTGGTGAGCCAATAACCCAGGCTGGAAGGCCAGGCTGTGGAGCTGGACAAACAGAGCCCTTTAGGAGCACCATTAAAATACAGAATCCATCACACGTGTTAACTTTGCTCTTCTCTGGAAACCTCATAAATGGAGACATTTCCCAGGCCTGGGATTCCATCTGATTGTGTGGAACATGGTCTCCTCTGACCAAGGCATCTCTTGTGCCACCACAGAGGCAGTTTCCAGGAGATGGAATTAAAGCCTGCTCTGTCCTCACTCTGTTTCAGCCAGGAGAGGAAGGTCTCAGGTGATTGAGGCTGTTACCCCACACTTCACAGCATTGCCTGGTCCAAGAGGCTGAAGGCAGAAGAGTTGTTCTATTTTCACCTTGTTACTTTTCGAACCACAGCCACAAAAATCTTCTACACACAATGAGTTACCAGGAAGATGTCAACTTCCCTGGGCATTCATTATCCTCCAATATTTACTTTGCTTTTATTATTTGTCCTTTCTCATTTCTTGATGTCTTTCAACTAGCCACCAGTTTAATTTGGACCATAAAGGCAGCAATAACTCAGAGTTAAAATACACAGATCTGAGCCATCTTCAGGTGTTACAGAGACTGATAGAGGAACACATAATTTATTGTTTTCTACCTTCTCCATTAACGAAATCTATCTCTAAACTGTTACATGCAAGTCCATGTTCATCTCAGCTCCAAGTAAATTACCTGCAGAAAAAAAAAAGCCATATTTCTGCAGCTCTGACATAGGTTTTTTTCCATGACCTTGACAGGCAAAGACTCAGCAGATCCATTTCCCAGCCTGTAAAATAACAACATGTCTTGTACAGCTCCACAGCACTCACAGCTGCTTTATCACAGAGCTGCTGATAATTACTGCCATGGTATATGAAACACAAACACACTCGCTCTGTGTATGCATGAAGTACTTGATAAGAAGCAGGACACAAGGCAGGAAAGGAGCCTGAAGCATAACCACATGTACATGAAAGCTTCATTGTTGGCTTTTGAATGGTGAAAATGGTTTGCTGCTGACAGCTGAGAAGACATTCGGGGTGGCTTGTATTTGTCTCAAGTAGTATTAACCTTGGAGGCAGAGAAGTTCATGTGAAATCTTATCCTTGGAAGTCTGCATGTGCAAAACATGCCCAATAATGTCACAGGTCAGAGTGCCAGCAGGAGGGAGTGTAATGGGGGGGCTGCCAGGGCCATCCCTCTGTCCTGCTCCCAGGCTGGAAGAGCTAAGGGCTGCCTGCTTCTCGAGGGACTCTTCTGAAGAGCTTCAGTGCAACGCTGTTTCCAGGAGGTCTCAGCTTGGCTGGCATTGACATATTGAGCTGTTTCCTTGCTGTACTGGACAGCTTGTGTGGCTCAGGTTTTGTGCTGTGGAAGAGCACTGGAATATATGAATGACTTTTGCAGGTCAAGTCCATGTACTTGTAGATGGAGCCACTGTGAGCTCTTGTCAGCTTCCATAGGAGAACATGAGCTGGACCAGGCTGCCCAGGAGGCTGTGGAGTCTCCTTCTCTGGAGACACTCCAGAGCTGCCTGGACACATTCCTGTGTGAGCTGGTCTAGGTGATCCTGCTCTGGCAGGGGGGTTGGACTAGATGATCTAGGTTCCTTCCAACCCCTAACATTCTGTGATTCTATGATTCTGTGAAGGAGATAGATTTCTTTATCAAAAGGAGGAAGATTTCATGCAGTGATTGCATGAGAGGGCTAGAAAAGGTACAGGATTTAAAATCTGTGTTTTTCAAGCAGTTCACTTTTTGGTGCCAGTGGATTGTTGTACCAGCCCAGGCCACCAACCTGAGCAATATTTTTAGTGGCTAAAAAAAGTGAATGGTGTTGACAAGTTCTGCCTCCTGCCCTGGCAGCAAGACTGAAATTTGGCAAGTGCATGAAAAATGAGGAAGACTGTCTTCACTTCTGAAGAAAATTATGAGTAGTTGAAGGGCTCAAACATTTAAGAGGATGATAAATGCCCAAAGGAATTTGAAAGTGTCTGATAAAGAATTTAAAGAAGACCTAATGCTGGTATTGGGAGTTGGACTTGATCCTAGTGGGTCCCTTCCAACTCAGGACATTCTGGGATTCTATGTTAAAAGGTTCATAGTAGAGGGGTATAATTCTGTGCTGTAGGAGAACTGTGGTTAATAACCAAACCTGTATTTGCAGGGCTAGCTTTTAACAAGCTGTGCTTCACTTTAGAGATGCAAGGTGCCCCAGGAGGCTTTCCTCCCACTGATGCTGGACATGCCTGGAGCAGACCTCTCTGAGCTCCTGTTCTCCAGCCAAGAGAAAACAGTACCTTTAGACTGTGATTCATCTACTTGAGATGTGTTCCACAGGCTAAGATAAGCATTTGCCTTCATCCAGTGCCTAAAATGGCCCCAAGCTTGCTGGAGGGAGACACATCAGCTGCTGCTGCTGCATTTCATCAGCAGAGTCCTGTGCTGTGTGCACTAACAAGTCTCTGGGGAGCTGCTGAGGACACAGACAGCCCAGCCCCAGAGAGTATCAGACTAGGCATGCTGGGATGTCTGTTGTGCCTTGCTCAGGTGTCCCACATCGATTTGGTTTAGAGTCTGATGTAGTTATGCTGTTGCAGCTTTATGCAGGTCTGCTGTGAACATAATTAAAGTGAAGTGGAACAGCAGCTGCCTGCAGGCAGGGCTGCTCCGGCTCAGGCACTCCACAGTTTGATCTTGCTCTCTCTAGGCTTAAATATCTAGTCTGAAAAGCAATTTTTTCTTGGTTCCTTAGCATATTGAGGTTAAGCTTTAGTTAATATGTGGAGCTGTGTGGTGCTGGCCTTTTTCTTTTGCTGATGTCGAGGCTCCTCAGGAGATCAGTACTGGGTGCTGGGTTTGGGGAGGTGCAGTGGATGAAGCCTGGGCTGTGTGCTCAGTGCTGGGGCTGCACATAGAGGACTGATGGTGCTCACTGGTTGATCACCTTCACGAGCACAAGAGCTTGGTGGCACAGGCACCCTGCCTTCTAACTTGTGCTATTTGAGTGATTTTCTTTATATCCAAACCCAGGTACCTTCCCATTTGCCTTATTCAGGAGAGAGCATGATTAAAACCACACTTCTGCCTATGCTAGCATTCTCCAGCCAACATTTTAGGATCTTTCCTCCTGGTTCCTCAACAATGCCCAGGTTCTTAGTACTCCTGGAGGCTAAAAGGACATTTTTCCCTTGCAGTGCTATGCAAAATGTTCTTTTGGGTTCATTAAAAAGCTGGTGGCTGAGACTGTTTAAATCCATGAGTTGTGTTTTCAGCTAGACAGAGCTGCCTGGGGACAGCCCAGAGCACAGGGACACAGTGCATGGCTGCTGCTGCCCCTTGGATCACTTGGAAGGTTGGAGGAGGGAGGAAGTTTGATCCCCCTGGGAAGTGAGGGCAGGGTAGAGCAGCTGGAGGTGCAACATGAGCTCTCCAAGCTGTTAGGGCAACTGGGAGCAATGAGGACAAGGTGACTACTAGTCAGTGAGGCAGGTAGTGCAAAGGCATGCATTTCAGTGCTGGCTATGGGGTTCAAAGGGGTAGCTGCTGTCACCACCCATGTTGGTTGGGTTAAAGCTACTCCTGAGTGGCTGTCTTTGCTTCTACCTTTGCTTCTTCTGTCTTTGCTCTCCTGATCTGAAGGAGAGGAATCAGTGAGCTCTTCAGAGCAGTGGGGTTTTATGCAATGAAAATGTGCAATTATTTGTGTAAAGTGTCAGGCCTGCAAGCTGAACTACTTTTTCGATTACTGACATGGAGGTTCAGCCTCCACAGGTGAAAGTGCTGTGTAGTTGGCAGGAACAACATTCAGAGATGGTCTGTGGTCACTTTTAGGGCAAGACTTGAATTCCTCCTGACTTCTGTGCAATTGGGACTTACACAGAGCCCAGATATGGCCGTTTGGGTAGGAGACCTGAAGAGGTGCAGCTTTCTTGGTTCTTCATGCTGTCTTCTGTAGCATCATCATAAAGCATTGAAGTTTGGTTGTTCAGTGGTGGCCTTCAGTGCACAAAGCTGAGAAACTTTGATCTGTGGGAGTCTGACTTCTTCCATCCCAAAGGGGATGTCAGTGCTGCAGTCACTTCTGAGGCTATATGGTGAGGTTGGGGCAGGGGCATAACTAAAGTGTATCGTGGCTAGGCTTCGTGAATGAAGATCCAGGGAGGGCTCCATCCATGCTCCTCCTCAGTGCTTTTTCCAAGCATGCTGATAAAAAGAGGATAGCAGATAGCACCCTCGAGCCTGAGCAATGGATTTTTTTTTAGGTGAGACACAGCATGTGCAGAGCTGGACCCACCCTTTAGTCCTAAGGTTCATCTGCCAGGGCCTAGCAAGCTTGGACGCTGGCAGCCAAGTCCTTAGGACGGAGGTTTAACCTCTTAGCTGGAAGGCCTCACAGGGCTAAACGAGCTCCATCTGCCCAGGTTTGGAATCAGAGTTGTCCTTCTCCTAGGATGACTGCCAGAAGGCTAATGAGCTCATCCTACCCATCCAAGGATTCTAGGAACATGGGTATCACTCCCCACACTTTACCGGTGGCAATGAGTTTAATGCTCCCTCTGCTATCAGCACAGTTATTGCACCAGGGGCCACAGAAGTGATTTTCAGACTGTGCCTGTAAAGTGTATCTTAGTGTGGTTAAATCACTGAGCTTATGTACTGTTGGCTAGCTGGTACCTAGTTAAGTTTTAGGCTTTTGGTTGCCACCTGGGTGAGCTCATGGCCTGAGGAACTTGCTCCTGACTGCTGAGAGGTTGTCTCCTACAGCCTGCAAGGGGCAGCTGCCACAGTATGGCAATGTGGCCTTTTGACTAGGACATCAGTCCTTGAAGAGACTCCTTTGGGAGAGCTGGTGGCCACTGGTAAGTAGCTCATCTGGATGTCCCTGTGTAGGACTTGAATGTTTGATTTTTATCCCACCCCCCACCCCTGAATTGCTTAATGTTATAACAGTGTTCCTGCCAAGAAAGCAGAACCTGTAGATTCCTGTCAAGTCTACTTGTTGATTCTATTCTAATTTTTTGCCAGACCTTAGTGATTTGGTTGGCAAGCTGGAAAGCACTGTATAGCGACCAGAGAGCGTTCAGCTTGTGCCCAGAGCTGTCGTGTGAAGCACAGAGGGTGCCCAGCTCAGGCCACCTGCTTGGCAGCAGAGGAGTGGGCTTGCAGCGGTCCTGCCTGCCGTCTAATCAACGTCTGCCGGCGCCCAGTTGCTGCTTTGAGCACGACGCTGCGGATGGTGCATGGAAGGCTCAGGTGCTGCTTCGTGGTGGAAACCTCCTTGTCGAGATGTCCTGACACTGGTTCTCTGCCCTTAACGACCCATTTCGTTTTTACAGCCTTTGTAGTTGGATTGACGCTGTGGCTTGCTCCTCCTGGCAGTCAGCCTGAGTACAGCAGCTGTACCTTCTTTTAATAGGAACTCTGACCTCTGCAAAACGACTCATCATTAATACATCTCTGTAACGGTTTGGTGGTTCCAGCTCCTCTCCATGCTTCTCTGTCTAATGGTTTTTATGCTGTTTTTTGCTTAGCTTATCAAGCAGCAGATTCTCTCCCTCCAGTTTAGGAAGGTAAAACTACATTGCATTAAACTGCTCTGACCAAACACTTTGCTGAATCTGACTGCACATGATTAATCTCTAATGCTTTGGTACTTAACTAACTCATAGACAGACCTGCAGTGGTCTAACAGCCTTATTCTGCATGGTTGGCTCCCTAATACTTGCTTGAGCTGGAGACAGCAAAGTGAGTGTTTATTGTAATTCCTGTGTTAAGGTGCAAGAAATATTCCTCTTTCTTAGCCAAAGGGTGGATGTTCAGCTACTTCTTGATATTAAAGTGAGACTTCCATACAGAGACATTAAAAATTAGATGTGCCTGCCCTGAGATTTTCAGAGAAGAAATTGTTTTCTCCCTCTGCCATCCTGTGCTTTATTGTGAAGATCCTCATTCATTTGGACTCTGCTCTGAATTGCACTTGTATGGTTGTACTTTGCCTTTTGCCAAAGAACAGATTTGGACATCAGTTGGCATTACTGGTTTGCTGCACAAGCAGTAGAAGAATGACTGTGGAGGGAAAGACCTCTCTAGAACTCTCCTTTTGCTGTGGGATTGCTAACCAAAAAGTCTTCTCAAATCTCCTTTTCCTGCAGACTGCTTTTGTATGGAAATCCCTCTTTAATGTAAAAAGGCTACTGAATTGCTGGTGTCCTCTGCCTGGGCTCCAGGGCTTGCTCAGCTCCAGGAAGGCCCCAGGGAGAGGGCTGCCCCTTTGCATCAGGCTTCCTCAATGCTCACAATGACTGGTTTAGAAAGCAATTTGGCTTGGACAAGTCTCCTTGCAGCTGGAGTGAGTCAGCTGAGAGCCCCACAGTGCTTCAGTCTCTAAACCCTCCCTCTGACTAATACAATGGTTTCTTTGAAAGATTAAATAGACCTTCCAGGGCTTGCTGCCAAGTGTACATTGGGCAAGTGTGTCTGATTTGTCTGCAGTGCTTGTGGAGCTCCCAGCTTCTGGTGACTCTGCTTTCCTAAACCATTCAGTAGCCTTTGCTGTATTTCACCTGACTGTGGGATTTGCACTGAATGGACCAGCCTTATTCCTGGTGCTGCCTCCTGCCACTAGCAGCATGGTACTGGGATTAAACTTGGTCCTGAGTGTCACTCTGTGTGTGTGCATCACTTTTTTTGAAGATGCTGATCTGGTTGCTCTCTTGCTCGGGTATGAGATGTTCACTGATGCTTGGGAAGTTCCTTATGTGGATCTAAAAGGCATTTACTGGGCTGGGGAACTCTATTGAAGAGGCCATCAAAACCCCACCAGTAACTGCCTTGGTACTGGATTGTCTGCCTTGCTCTTTAGAAGTGGGATTTTTTTTCTCTTGTGTTGGAGTGTGGAAAGGTTTCTCTGGTTTGGAACAGCTGTTGGCTCCCACAGCTCTTCCCTGGCCCTGCAGTCGTGTGAAGAGTTGCTTGCCAGGACCAGTCTCCTGGGGACCATTGATTTCCACAGAAAAGAGTCTGAACTGTGGCATCTGGGTTTTTTAATCCAATCCCACATGGGTGTTTGGATATAGACAGTGCTTATAACCCTTGTTCAGTAGATAAGTCAAGTGAGCAACAGCTCTAGTTGCCCCTGTCCCATATCCTTACCCAACTCAAAGTGCCTGGGAGCTGGGTGAGACTCCTGCTGCACCCCAGTTATTTGTTACCATCTCCCTACATCTCTTACAAACCTGTTCTAGCAGGAAGCCAGAGTGAACAATCATGGCACTGCAGCCTGCAGGTAAGTTTTCTGGGTGGATGAAGCAGGCAGTTGCTGTGCTGGAGCTCTCCTGGCACCTTCAGCCATGCGTGCAGTCCAGTCCCTGCTGCAGAGCCTGTCACAGTACCTAAGCTTGCTGGGGTCATGCTAAATGTGGGGTTGTTTTTGTTTTTCCCAAACTAGTCTGCTTCCTCAGCAGGTAGAGCATGAGTAGCAGCAGCACCAGCATCCTGCCTGCAAGCTGGGATCTGCTTGTGAGGCCAGGGTCCTTCCTTGAGGAGCCCTCACCATGTGCTGTGAGCTCTTCTGCTCATGGTGAAGCTGTGTCAGGAATGGTTTGGGCTTTGTTCCACCTCTTGCATGTCTCTAGAAGCTGATCACCTGTTTAAACATGAAGAAATGTCTTTCACTGCTGAAAATTGTCCAAGCACAGCTGACAGCTACCAGATCTTTTGCAAGATTTGCTGTTTCTCCTAAGGTCCTTGCCCTTAAAACCTTGGGGTCCTCTCTCCTAGTGTAAGTGTGTAGTGTTTTATTTGCAGAGGGAAAGAAGAAAGCAGAAGCTCTTCCCTTCCAAGAGCCCCAGAGCACCATCTGAATGAAGACCTGACTTGGAATTAAATAATTTCCTTTTATTTAAGAAAGTCCAGGTCTTCATCTCTTGGTGATGCTGTATGAATACAGTGATTTATTGCTGTCATGGAATAGTGCTTAAAGGATTGGAAAAATCTAAGGTCCAGTTCTGAGCTTCATAGATGGCACTGTTTGGATAGTTCTGGCTGTTTGGGTGTCCCAGCCTGAACTCCTGGAGTAAGTAGTGTGAGTGCCTACTTGCAGCAGTGAGAGGTTAAAAGGGGAATGGATGTCAGCTTCACATCAAATTCCTGAGCTCAGAAAGCTGCAAGCCAGGCTCCAGGTCCCTGCAGCAGGCAGCTTTTCTTAATGGAAAGCTTTCAGAGAGGGCTGCTGTGTTTGGGAGACACATTCAGTTCATACTTGGTCTGGAATTACATGTGAAAGCCTCACAATTGAAGTGAAATCTCAATAAACAGAGCAAGACTTGAAACACTGAGAGTGCAGTACTGGGAATATGAAGCTGACTTTGCTTGGCTCTTGCTTTGAGCCTGCTGGCTGGTCAAAGAAATGTTCTGGTGTCATCAAGAACTACAATGGTTCTTGACATTCATTACCCTGATTCCCATAAGGGCTAAGATGAAGGGAAATGATCCCAAATGACACTGTAAGTTGACATTCATCTCAGCAGTGAAAAAGCAGGCAAATCCCTTGACTTTGTGCACAGCCTTGTGTAGGAGCGATGGGAGGGAAGAGAGCTTCCAGCAAGAGCACAGGCTGCTGAGAGGAGGTGGAAAGGGAAGCCTTTGATTCTTTGAGTACTTTGATCTCTAAGAAACACTTCTTGACTCTTCCAGGAGCACCTTCTGCGCAATCATTTCTCAGCTGACAGAGGAAACCCAGCCCCTCTTTGAGACCACCATCAAATCCCGCGCTGTGTCCGAGGACTCGGACGCCAAGTTCACGTGCATAGTGACAGGTAACAGTGGCTGCACTCCCCAACTTGCTCCTGCCTCACATGCTGCACACACCCGAGAATCAAGGGAGCAGTGTCTAGAGCTTTTCCTGCAGTCCATCCTTGCTCTTGGTAGGCAGGATGCTGCCTTCCAGTTTTGGATGAGCTGCTGGTGCTGTGTAGTGCACAACGTGGTGTCTGAAAGCAAGCTGAAAGCTTAGCCTGGTGTCTCAAACCAAGCTGAAAGCTTAACCTGGTGTCTGAAATCAAGCTGAAAGCTTAGGCTGGTGTCTGAAACCAAGCTGAAAGCTTGACCTGATTTCTGGTCTCATTTTCTACAGGTAAGTGTTGAGTGAGCATCTTCAGCATGTAGCCTATCGCGGTGGTTTTGTCCCTGGTAAACTAGATAGGGACATGCCTTTATGCACTTAAATTAATAAGCCTAACAAATTTAATGAAACATCCTTTAAAACAGCCTGGACCACCACATGGTCATCTCTTTCCTGTGGACTGCTTGAGATCTCTTTGGAGAGAGGAGGATAAGGTGGAAAGTGAACTCTGATTGGTTCAGGTATCTCCCCTGCCACGATGTTTACATTCATCTGGAAGACATTATGAAGAGAAAGGAAGTGGCAGTTGCATCCCTGGCCAGTAACCAGAGTAGGACCAGCTTGGTCCCACTGTGGTGGCTGGAGTCCAGGGATATTGGCTCAGAGACTTGCAGGAGGCAAAGGGCAGGCTGTCACCTGCTCCTGTTTGGGCTCTCAAGCCACAGACATGGATACATGGCCTACAACAACATCTTCATGGTTTTTTGCTGCTTCTTGACCAATAATGAGACTTCCAGGGTATTCCACTTCTGTGAACAGCAGGAACTTGCTGGGCATGTCCTAGGAAGGCAGCAAGGTTTGAAGAGTTAGTCTCCAAAATGTGCTGGGTAGTGCAGACAAGAAAAAAACATTAGGCACAAACAGACTTCCCAGTGCTCTTGAGTGGTTGCACAAAGCCTCCTTTCCTCCTGTTGCCTAGTTCTGCCTGCTACCAGTGTCCCTAGCATGTCTGGTTTGATTGTTCTGGGTCAAATCCTGCATCAGTTATGATGTGTTTTCTTTTTTTAGACAAAATTGGTTCATCCTTTGTTCTCTGGGAGATGTGAGAAAGGGAATGAGAACATTTCCTGTGCAGTTTCTTACAGAGTGCTCCCCACTTCTCTACACCAAGTATTTTCCTTGGTGGGTCTGTGTGGTTGTCAGGACCTTGAGGGTCATCAGAGATTCTTCCCAGGCAGTGGATATTTGGCTCCTCTCTCTGAAGAGAGTGGCCCTTACTGGAGATGCTACTACAAGGGTGTTACAGCTTTTCAGTCATTTCTGTATAGTGTTGGCTATTAGAGAGATGTTAGCTGGTGAGATGTGGAGGCTTGGATGGATGGTCTGTGACTGCTTGTTAGGGAATAAGGCCACCCAGGAGAGGTGATGACTGGATCTAGCCAAGGCCAGCTGCCTCTTCAGTGTCTCCTCAGGCAGGTTCAACCCTTCTCTGACCAAACTCTGAGCTCAGGAGCTCAGTGCCATCACTCTCTTCCTGTGTGAGTGCTTGTGCTGAAGAAGTGTCCAGCCTGGGACCTCTCCCATGCTCTGCAGGGGTTCAGTCAGTGTGAACATCTGCACTGTGTTGAGTAGCACATCCCCAGAGGAGATGGCAACAAAGCCCAGAAACATTCTGGTGTTATTGTAGGGCTGTGGAGGGGAAAGGTGTCTGCCCATGGCTTGGGGAAGAGAGTTGGGCTGAGGAGACAGTCACATGCTTGGTAGATGAGGAGGTGAAGTTCAACTTGTTGCATCCATGCTGGCTTTCCTGGGGAAGTGTTTGAAGGACAAGAATGAGGTGCCTAGATGAAGGATGTCTGGAGGAATGCAGGAGCTGTGAGAAGAGTGAATGGGTGGGTTTGGGGATGGGGTAGAGAGTACAAAAGCAGAGAGCAGGCTGGTGGGAGATGAGGATGTCAGGGTTTAGGGCAGCCTGGGCAAGAAAGGGATGGAGAATGAGCACCGCTTGCAGGCCAGTGGCGTGGGGAACTACTGCCCTTAATGTCCCTCCTCTCAGCATTACTGGAAACCTCCCTGTCTTCAAGTTGTGGGGAGGTTTAAATCCATAAAGCTGGAAAGGATGAGATCTTGCCATGACTTTCCTCCTCAAATTGCCCCCACTCCACAGAGCTTGTGCAGAGTGAAAACAGAAAGCTCTGGAGGTGATGTGTCATTGTTCTGAACTCTTTCCACCTTCACTTTAGCAGCTTTGGGGAAAAGAATGTTTGATCTAAACCTGGCTATCTCCATGAAGAAAAAAACCCTTGCTCAGAACAGACTCCTAGGTCATGCAGTGGCTAGCCATCATGCTGGAGCAGTGCTCCTGGAAGACACACTTCCCAAAAGCCTTTTGCTGGGCTGGAAGGTGTGCAGTGGACACCTGCCCAGGGCCAGCCAGCACAGCTCTGTCTGCAGCTGTGGGACACTCACTGCTGGCCACAGGGGATCAGCTGCCAGCAAATCCCTCTGGGCACCAGCTGCACAGGGATTCTGTGGAGTGGCAGGTTTGGGGAGGGTAGTGGTCAATGGCTCAAAGTGCAACTGGAGATCAGTGCCAAGTGGTGTCCCTCAGGGCTCTGTGCTGGGGCCTGGACTGTTTAATATTTGTATAAATGCTATGGCCAGCAGCATTGAGTGCACCAGCAGCAAGTGTGCAGATGACACCAAGCTATGAGGTGCTGGTGATAAGTTGGAGGGGCAGGATGTCATCCAGAAGGACCTGGACAAGCTGGAGAGGTGAGCCTCAGGAGCTTCAACAAGACCAAGTGCAGGGTCCTACACCTGGGTCAGAACAATCCCCACTATCAATGCAGGCTAGGGGATGAGATGATGGAGAGCAGCCCTGCAGAAAGGGACTTG
>VWZO01010524.1:53587-106594 GCA_013396975.1 Bucco capensis
TGGTGGTGGGGGAATGGTGATGGGATGGTGGTGATGGGGTGGTGGTGATGGGGTGGTGGTGATGGGATGGTGGTGATGGGATGGTGGTGGTGGGATGATGATAGTGGGATGGTGATAGTGGGATGGTGATGGGATGGTGGTGGGGGGATGGTGGTAGTGGTGGGATGGGGCCAGGAGTCTCTGGGTGAATCAGTGTCAGCAATATCAGGTTGATACTCAGGATTCCAGGAGAGGTTGGGCAGTGCTCTATGGCACAGAGAGCCCACAAACACCACTGGGCAGGCTCAGGCTTTCTCTTTTCTTTCTTTATTTTGACTAGGTTGCAGCAACTGTGGGACAGTCTGCCAGTGACCTTAAACATCTAGTGTCTGGGCCAACTGTAGAGACTGGTCAGCAAGGCAATAAGTTAGAGGAGCTCAGGAAAGAGATCCCTGTCTGCCAGGAAACCACAGGGGCTGGGAAAAGGACAAATCCTCGGCTGAGGCCTCGGGAGCCACCAAAGGCACCAGCACCTTCTCCAGACCATGTGCAGTCCAGCAAGGGTCACCCTCCCTCTAAGGAGCAGGCAGAAGGACATTCCCATGCTCTTGAGGGCAGAGAGACCCAGCAAAGTCTGTTAAATCAAGAGGACAAAAGCCAAGATGAGGAAGAGAGGTTGCTAAAGGAATCAAGTCCTCCAGAGGCTGGAGAGAACACTCCTCTTGAGCAAATCACACATCAGACAGCAGTTGAGGATGGCAAGAGACAAGAGGCAGAAGCAGAGCTGTCTGGGATCCATCCTGGTCCAATGGCAGGAGGGAGCAGTGCAGCTGAGCCATCTCCTGGGGCTGTGCACAGTGGGGCAGAAGGGGCACCTCTGGGACATGAGGTGACTGAAATGCCAGCTCCTGCTTCAGTTCCACTTGCCAAGGAAGAGCTGCTTCCCCCTCCTATAGCAGGGATCTCAATGGCACAAGAAGCACCACTTGCAGAGCACCCTGCTCCAGAGATGGAGACCACAGCAGGAGAGGACCACTCTGGAGCCCAGCTGCTGCCTCCTGCCAGCAGGGAAATGGAAATCAAGCAGGCAGATGAATGTGCCCCACAGGAGAAGTTTTCATCCAGCATGTTATGGGAGGAGAGTGCCAAACCAGTGCCTGTAGGACCCCAGGGGAAGGAAGGAGGAGAGCAAACAGCCCCTGCTCCACACCAGGAACTGGCAGCACCTTCAGGCACTTTTGAAGGAGGTGCTGAGGTTCAGCCACAAGTACCACTGGTCCTGCCTAGCCCCAAGAGACCTCAGGAGATGTCTTTGGAGGAGAAGGTGCAACACAAAAACCTTGTTTCCTCCTTGAAGAACTATCTGCTGCTGCTTCTGAAAATGTCAGACAGCAGTAAGGATGCCACAAAAGAAGACACTGAGCCCAGGGACAAGGAGCAGCCCCAAGCAGAGGAGCTCATGCTCCCAGAGATAGGCATTGCAGGCCTGAGCCCCCGCACCTCAAGGAGAGTTCTGGAAAAGGTACAAAACAATCAGCTCTTCCAGACAGCAGAGAGCTTGCCCTTGAGCCCCAGGACATCCAGGAGGATCACGGGCATGATCAATGAGGAACTGGTCAGCAGCAAGGAGATGCTGTCCTCCAGGCCTGTGCCACCAAAGCGACGGCCCCGGCTTGCTCCCCAGGCACAGGGGCCAGCCCAGCTCTCTGTGCCCGCCATCGTCGTGGGCAGCATGCCAGCAGCAGGAGCAGGGCAGCCCCTGAACAACATTCTCAATGTGCCTCCAGCAAGCCCTGAAAAAGAGAGCCCTGGTGACCCTGTGGCAGTGCTACCTTGTGCCACGCCAGAGGAACTTGCTTCTGGGGCCCGGCGCAAAATATTCCTGCCAAAACCCAAGCAGCTGGAGGAGGAGGAAGAGGCCACCCCAGAGAGCCCAGGGCACCTGAGGAGTCCTTCTGTTTCACCAAGGCAAGCTAGGAAGAACGTGGCCCTGCTGCAGTCCCCTCCATCTCCTCCCACAGAGCAGCACTCACCAACCCCCATCAGGAAGATGGCCATGCTGGAGGTTCCTAAGCTCTATGAGGAGCCCACAGGTGACAGCAGTGGTGACCATGAGGTCCCTGAAGATGCTAAGCCAGAAGCAGAGCCAGCAGAATCCAAGAAAGCAAATGACCCATTTAAAGGTAAGGGAAGAGGTAATCCTTGTGAAGCTTGTTTCCTGTTTGGGTGCAAAGGGAGTCTGGCCAACTGAGCTGCTGATCTCCAGCTGAGGCCACGTGAGTTCTGTGTGTTTGCAGGGCTTTCAGCATTACCCTTTGGCCATGGCCCCAAGGCTTTTTCCCTAGCACAAGGAGGGTGGAGAAACATAGAGATAGCAGTGCTGAGGCTGGCTGTCCTCACAGCCTGGACTTCCCTGGCCAAAGGGATCACAGGATCCTCTTGGTCTTGGTCTCTGTGTCCTGGTCCTCACCGTGCCTCATGCTGCTCAGGAGCCCAGTGGGCATCAGCAGGGTGCACACTCCTTTCCACCTCCATCATCTGGAATACTGTGTCCAGTTCTGGAGCCCTCAACACAGAAAGGCCATGGAGCTGATGGAGCAGGTGCAGAGGAGGCCACGAGAATGCTCANCTAATCTGATCTCTTGTGGCATCAAATTAGGAAAGGCATAATCCTGGTGTTGAAGTGCTTGTGGGAGCCAGCTGATACCCTCACAGTGATCAGCACTCTTGGAAGAGTAAGGGTAATGTTGTTAAAGCCCTTTTTTGGTAGACAAATGTTTCCTCCAACATTGCACAGTGTTTTTCAGTATTGCTTCTGGCCAAGCCCCTCTAGGTATTGCAGAGCTGCTGTGCCACTTGCATCCAAGCAGAGCTCTCAAACCTTCCATGGGAAGGGGATGTTCATGGAATCACAGAACCATTCTGGTTGGAAGAGAGCTCTAATATCAAGTCCAACTGTTAACCAGCACTGCCAGGTCACCACTAAGCCATGTCCCTCAGCACCACATCTCTGTGTCTTTTCAGTCCCTCCAGGGATGGTGACTCCACCACTGCCCTGGGCAGCCTGGGACAGAGCTTGACAATGCTTTCAGGGAAGAAATTGTTCCTAATATGTAACCTGAACCACCCCTAGCACAGCCTGAGGGTGTTTCCCCTCTGCCTATCACTTGTTCCTTGGGAGAAAAGACCAACCCCCACCCAGCTCCAGTCCTCTTCCAGAAAGTTGTAGACAACAAGAAGGTCTCCCCTGAGCCTCCTTTTCTCCAGACTAGACAACCCCAATTTCCTCAGCTGCTCCTCACAACACTTGTGCTCTAGACCCTTCGTTGCTCTTCTCTGGACACACTACAGCACCTCAATGTCCTTTTTGGAGTGAGGAGCCCAAAACTGAAGCCAGGATTTGAGATGTTGCCTCAGCAGTGCCAAGTTCAGGAGGATGATCCCTGTCCTAGTCATGCATGTTATAGCAGGCTGTGCTAACATGTGTGTGATACCCACCACCACAGTCCAATGTAGCAGTGCTGGGGTTGGCTGGCCTGTCCTTCAGCTGCAGCCAGCAGCACTGTGTGTCTCACCATCCATCTCTTTGCATCCTGTCCTTAGCTCCACAGGTGATTCGTAAGATCAGGGCAGAGCAATTTTCCGATGCATCAGGAAACCTGAAACTTTGGTGCCAGTTCTTCAATATTTTGAGTGATTCTAAACTGATGTGGTACAAGGATGAGATCCCTGTAGCAGAAGCCCAAAGGAGGTAACCTGCCAGCTCTTCTTCCTTGTAGTCCTTGTGCATAGCCCTGGGTTCCTGAGTTCAGGCCAGCTCCTTGCCTTTCGTGGGGTGAAGGTGTCCCCTCTGGTAAGGCTGCATGGGAGGCTCACTGCATGCCAGAGGCTGTTGGGAACTTCGTCTTCTCCATGCCTGCAGAGGGAGGGATCTCCCAGATGGGGAATCACTGCCAAATTTGTCCTATTGGTGCTCCATCTGGAGCCTGGCTTAAGGGCTGATGCTGAGTGGCAGAGCCCTGAGAGGGCAGGGGCTGAACCCAAACCTCGGGGAGGGCAGGGAAGGTGCTGTGCCCATTGCAGAGTTTGAGAGCTGAGTGTGAGCTGCAGAACCTGGGACCCTAAGTGATCCATGTGAGGGTGGCAGCTGTGCTGGGAGGGTCTGCACACTAGAGCCCAGCAGGGACTTCCATGCAGCAACCACTGGCAAACACCAACAGGGAAAAAGCAACTCTGGCTGTGCCCTCTCTGTCCCTTAGCAGTGCCCTTGCACAAGGGAGGGCATGTTTGGACAGCTGGGTGCCTTGTTGTGTCCTGAATGCAGCTTTGGGTGCATTATGGAGAACAACTTGCTCTCAAGCCCAAGGCAGCTTGTGTGGGAACATCTTCCACACTGGACAGGATTTGCCTGATGCCCTTGAGCAACCTGTGAGCTCCCTTTATAAGGAGCAGGCAGAAAGAGGTGCTTCTGGGACAGAAATGATCTCCTACAGCAGATATCTGAGCTGGGGCAGATGGACCAGGAGTGGCCCTTGCTTTGTAGCTGAGAGTGGGTCTCAGGCTGAGGGTCCCACCTCTTCCCTCTGTGGCCCATCATCTCCTTGCTGGTTCACACTGGCCATGTGGGGCAGAAACAGGCCTTTGGTTGCTGTGGAGACCCATCTGCCTGCTGTGTCACCACCTTGGCTAGAAGAACTGCCAGCCCAAAGCTTGCTGCTGCAGGCTGGAGACCAGCAGCCAGCTGATACAGAGCTTGTGCTTGGTCAATCCCTCGGAGAGGAGCAGGCTGCAGGCTGGGGAGTGATGTCTGTCCTCACTTGTGAACAGCTGAAAATGAAGCTGGACACCTCTGTGGCTGTTTGACTTCCAGCCATCCCCTCCAGATGCAGGTCTGTTAGCCCAACTGACCGAGCCAGACTCAGAGGCAAGTACCTCTGTCAGTCTGTAGCCCAATCCCAGCCAGATTTTGCAGGGCTTTCCTGGAAGATGAGCATCTCAGGCACTGCAGAGCAGGACTCCTGGTGCCGTGAGGTGCCAGGGAAGCAGCAGGCCCTCTTCCAGCCCTCTGAGAGCAGTATGGTGCCACTGTTAGTGTGTGTCACAGGGCTCCCAGGTGTCCCTATATGCCACACAGGGCTGAGGCCATGCTCTGGTTTCTTGCAGTGCTGGTGATGAGGGCCAGGCAGCCTTGGCTGTGGTGCAGGCATCCCACAAGGACTGTGGGGTCTACCGGTGTGTCATCAGCAACGAGTATGGCACTGACTCCACTGATTTCCTGCTCAGCCCAGAAGGTAAGGAGCTCTCTCAGCAGCCTGGCAGCTCTCCCAGCTGCCTTGCCTGGGTGTGCCATGGTGAGGTGAGGAGAGGGCCTGGTGCCGGGCTGTGGAGGGGGAGCCTTGCCCGCTCGGTAACACCACCTCTGCGAGGTGCGTCTGCCTCCACCTGCTAAACTGAGGAGGGATTCACACCATCCTCTGTGCCCTCCCTTGGTGTGGAAGTGGATGGAGCAGGGTGGGATCCTGGCAGGACCTTGACATCTCTTTGCTTTCTCTCTTCTCTAGTGCTGTCAGGATTTATCTTGCGGGAAGAGATGGAAGGTAAGGAGCACGAGCTGATGAGCTGCAACTGCTGCCCCTTGCTGCGTGGGGGCAGGCAGCCCTGGGGTGGGGGGGACGTGCCCACCTTGTCCCCCTTACCAGCTCTTCCCTCCACCAGTTGGAGAGGAGATCGAGATGACGCCCATGGTGTTCGCCAAGGGTCTGGCTGATGCAGGCTATTGGGGGGACAAGCTCTTTGGGCGTGTGGTGACTGAGGACATGGAAGTGGATGCTGGTTTCCTGCGCAAAGCCTGCCGTGCCAGAGCCATCTATGGCCTGGAGCCTGTCTTTGAGTCTGGCTGCACCTGCATCATCAAAGTGCACAATTTCATTGTCTTTGGGACCAAGAATGAGAACAGCCTCATCGAGAAGAACTATGATATCACAATCCAGGTAGGCATCCTTGTGGGAAGCCCTCCCACACCTTCCCCAACTCTCTGTACTGCAGTCCCCAGCTCTGTGCCCACTTTATTTCCTTCCACTTGTTGAATGCTCTGGAGGGATTGAGCCATGTTCCAGCAGGCTGGCAATGACCTTGTTATTCTTGGCTGCTTGGAGCTGTTTGGAGCTTTCCCATCACTTGTCCTTTGACCGCCAGGACAGGGAGACAACTGGCAGTGGTCCCAGGGCATGCCTGGCCAGGCAGGGGGTCCCAGGGAGGTGCAAGATGAGACAGGTCCCTGAGTCTTCTGTTTGCATCTCCAGGAATGTAAAATCCAGAACTCCAGCCGTGAGTACTGCAAGATCTTTGCTGCTGAAGCACGAGCCGTCCCGGATTTTGGAGCAGTGCCTGAGTAAGTAAGGTGCTGCGGCTCCACTGGCTTGACATCCCAGCACAGCATCCTGGGGCACACTGGGAGGCTTCCTCGTGGTTGCTGGGGACATCCCAAGGGGCAGTGCACTCTTCTGCCACCCTCAGAGGGAAGGTGGATTGGTGGGCAAGGCAAAAGCCAGGGTGGCAGCTGCAGTGTGCTGCACCCCGGTGGTGCTGACCCTGTCTGTGTGCTCCCACCCAGGATAATTCCTCTGTACCTGATTTACCGTCCAGCCAACAACATCCCTTATGCCACCATGGAGGAGGACCTGGGTGGGCCCTGTGAGCAGTACTGTGTCACCGAGAGAGATGGCAGCTTGGTGGCACGAGGCACCTCGGAGATTGTGCTCAAATGCTGCACCTTCCAGCACTGGGTCTACCAGTGGACAAACGGAAACATCCTCGTGACTGACATGGAAGGTAAAGGGATCTCCCGTCTGATTCCCGTGGCCCCTCACCACATTCTGGCTTGTGAAAGGAAGAGGAAAAGCAACAGCTTTGCCCTCCTGCCTCTTTCACCACATGCCACGGAGCCTAGCTTCTGCGGGAAGGACCTGCCCTTGGTGCCAGTGCCTGTCGTTCTCTGAGCAGAGACTGGTTGTCCTCCCTTTCATTGCAGGTGTGGGCTGGAAGATGACCAATGTGCGGATCGCTACCAACCTGAAAGGGTGAGTGACACTGAGCTGCTGGCACAGGGTGGCCCTGGCTGTCCCAAGCTCCACCATTTACAAGGTGAAGGGCCATGGTGGTGGTGAGCATGGCTGGGCTCCCTCCTCCAGTGAGATGTCTCCTGGTGTGAAGCAGGGGCTGAGGATGGCTGTGTTGACAGGTACCAGGGGCTGAAGGAAAGCTGCTTCCCCTCCCTGCTGGAGCAATTTCCGGTCGCTCACCAGTGTAACCATTACTGCAGCATCCTGGGCCTGAAGGTGCTAGAGCCAGCCAAGCCCAAGGGCTCCAAGAGCCCCTCCGTGGGAAGGAAATCTGCCCAGTCCAGCCCCCAGCTCCAGAAGAAGGGCCTGGCAAGTCCCCAGGGTGTGCGCAAAGCTGCCGTGAGCCCCAAGAGTTCCCGGAGAGCTGTGGAAACAGCGGAGGCCCCAGCAGCCTCCAAACCCTGCTCAGGAGAGAGTGGCAGGTCTGGCCAGCCACAGTAGCCAGAGCCAGTGCAGCTGGGACCCTTGGCTCTGGACCCCAGCCCGAGCAGCTTGGGGTCAGCATGCTAGGCTGGGAAGGGGAGACCCTGGCAGCAGCTGCTGCTACCACTCTCCTCTTTTGGCTCCTGGCCTATGGCACTTATGTTGTGTGGTGTGTGCTAGTGTGAGGGCCTCAGCCAGGGCCATGGGGATCTGTGAGCTGTGGGCAGCACGGAGCCCCTTGCCAGTACCTCTTTACAAGAGCTTCTGCTTGTGGTGGAGCCTTTGGGGCCACCTGACCATGCTCAGGTTCACTTTCCTATCCTGACTCTCTCCGTTTGTCTTCCTTAAGGCGGGAGGATCAGACCTGCTCCCTTGGGCTTTGCAGGTGCCATGCCACTTCCCTGGCTCCCCTCCCCCCGGCAAACTGGGAGTCTGGGCTGCCCTCCTGGCTCCCAGCACCTCATGTCCCTCTGTGTCCTCCATAAAGTGACCATGCCAAGCCCTGTCAGCACTCTGTGTCAAGGCTGTGAACCCCAACAGCACCCAGACAATCTCATCTGCTTTGGCACACTGATTTAAAAGGCTTTGTGAAGAGCTGCAGGGCTCCTGCTGCTAGTGTGTGGAGCTCTGGGGTGCAGGCCAGTCCTGTGGTATGGCACTGGCTTCAGTACTGGCAGCTGCACAGGGATGGGATTTTGCACCTGTACCCTCCTGGCCCTCCCCTGTGCCCCGGGGTGAGCGTGGCACACCTCTGCTGGGTGGGTGCTGAGGGTGGTGCTGCTCTGTGTGCTGGCCAGCAGCACGGTAAGGATGCTCTACCTCACATGGGGCACCCAGGACCAGCTGAAGGGGAGACTTCTCCTCCGTGCCAGGCACTGCTTTGGCACATCTGGGTGTCCAGCCCACAGGACTCATCCCTCCTTGCCCACCTGCAACCCCTGTACACCCTGCCCAGCCCCAAGCATGACTTGGGCATGCCTGCTCAGCATCATCACCCCTACTTGGCATGTTGCCTAGCCTAGAGGTGGCTGGCAGCAGCCACTCCAGATCCCCCCACCCCATGGCAGGAGGCAGTGATGGACAGGCAGGGATGCACCCTGCGTTGCATCAAGCCTCCCTTGTGCCTGTCAGCTGGCTCAGGCATCCAGCAGCCTCTGGAGCGTGGCAGAGTGCAGCAAGGCTTGCAAAGAGCCCCTGCTTCATCTTGCCACAGAGCATCACCCTCCCTAGGGTTTTGGAGGAGGGTGCTGGGTGCCAGCAGTGCCATCCTGTGTGGTGATGTGCAAAAGGATGGCTCAGTGCAGCCTGGCAGAGGAGGGAAGGCACTGGGCTGGGAGTGTGGCATGCTCTGGGGTCCTGGTGCTTTGTCATTGGGTCAGTGTAAAATAAGGATGTGTACATAAGGTGGCTGCATTGGCAAATGGGTGCTCTTGAGTGCAATAAAACAAGGACTGGCCTGTTCCCTGGAGCTGTGATCCCTGTGGAAAAGATGCAGCCAAGGATGGCAGGCCAGGGCAGCTTTGTGTTCCAGGGGGAAGGAAACATCTTCAGGTAATGGCTTTAACTCCCTCCACAGACCAAGGGGAGAAGAGGTTGGCAAGGGCTGTTGGAGGCTGGTCTGGGAAGGTCTGCAGTGAACACTGGCTGTGGGGTGTAGCCTGAGGAGAGCACCTTGTGCCGTGTGGGACAGCCACACTCAGAGGCCACAGGGGGGTCAAGGGGAAGCACATGGGCATTCCATGGTTTATTTGGGAGCAGTTCTCTTGTGTCCATGGGGCCAGCACCTAGGTGTGCTGGTTGCAAGGTGCATGCAGATGTCTGTTATCTGCAGTGGAGAAGACCACACACACAGGTCTCTGCCAAAGCTTTTTCTACCCTGAGGGCCAGGCCTTGCAGGCTCTGCTGCTCCTAGGCCCTGGCCTCTAGGGCAGGCAGCTGCCTGCATGTTTCTAGGTTGTTCCCACGCAGGATGTGTGGTTGTAGTGCCCGCAGCACTGTGTCAGGTACAGCATGCTCTCTGCCAGGCCAGCCCAGGTTCCCGTGAAGGAGAGTGTCCCATTCTCAAGCACTGAGCTGGAAGGAGAGAACAATGCATGGTGAGAACAAGCTGCTGCCCCACCAGCTGGGGCCCTGGGCAGGACCACGTGGCTCTAGGGCCCTTTGCACCCACCTGGCAAAGAGCTGTTTGCAGCATGTGTACATGGTGTAACTGGTAGAGCTGAAGTTGGCAGTGCTGAAGAAGGTCACACAGTCACCCACCTCCGTTGGCACATGAAGGAGACCTGGGGGACAAGGTCTAGCTGGGGTTCTTGAGGGACCGTGAGTGCAAATCCCATACCCCAAATGTTTGCAAGTCCTCTACCCCAACCCTGCTGACAAACCCCATACCCCGACTGTGCTTGCTTCCAAATCCTGTACCTGGGACTGCTTGCAGGTGCCATGAGCCACCCCACCTCCCCCTCAGATGGCTGCAGCAGCGACCCCAGGGAACTCCATGCAGTGCCCCAAAAGCTGCCCTTGAACTGTCCCCAGCCCAGATGAGGATGAGGAGCCCCAGCAGAGCTATTGGCCTTAGACAGCCCCCTGGCAAAGCCATGATGGGAGAGCAGAGGGTTTAGAAGCCCTGGCAGAGCCATGGGGAGGACAGGCCAGCTGTGCCCATCCCTGCACCTGCATTTAGGGAGGTCTTCAGCCCTTTGCTTGTCCCTCCCCAGTTCGCAGAATCACAGAGATCATCTACTCTCACCTCGCTGCCAGAGCAGCTTCACCTAAGAGCAGGTTGCACAGGATGGCATTCAGGCATGTTTTGAGTATCTCCAGAGGCAGACACTCCACCCCCCCACCCCCGGGCAGCCTGGGCCAGTGCAGTTCCTGTCGCTTCTGGCGCCCCTGGCAGTGGGCAGGGCCTTACCTGCCAGGCAGGCGTTGAGCATGGATACACAGACGCCAGTGAGCATGGCTCGCAGCACCATGGAGGATGCGTCGCCCTTGCGCTGCGGAGCCACGGAGCCTGCGGGGCAAAGCAGACACCAGGCCAGGTCAGATCCTTGCTGGCATCCTTCATCCCAGGCTGGGGATAGGGATGTTCCCCACCTGGCTCTATCCTGCCTACTCCAACCTCTGTTGTCTGGCAGGCATGGTGATCCCAGCCAGCAGCCAGCACACCGTCAGCCCATCCTGGCAGTGGAGGGTGCTGGCAAAGTGCTGTGCCCACCCTGCACCCATGGGTGAGTGACCAAAGCCCTCAGTGCTCTGAGCACTGGAGTCTCTGCTCTTTGCCCCATGTCTGGGTGGCACCTGGGCACATGCTCTTGCTTATGGGTGCAGTGCAAAATCATTGCTATCACCTTGTGCAAATCCTATTTCTTATCTGTTTGCCGTCAGAGACCAAACGTGGAGGACTGAGGGCAGCAAATTCCTCCTGCCTCAGCTGAGTCCTTGCTCTCGGGGCCCAGGATCCTCCTGCATTGCACCCAGGCACCTAGGATGTGGGTCACACTCACCCATGCCTCCCAGCACGATCCCAATGGAGCTGAAGTTGGCAAACCCACAGAGTGCAAAGGTGGCAATGGTCTCAGCTCGCTCCTGGAGGGCACAGCAGCAGAGGACAGTCATCTCCCCCCAGGAGCAGCCCCAGAGCATCCAGAGCTGAGCACCAGGTAGCAGCTCCCAGCCCAGTCAGATATGATGGAGATAACCCACCCCAATCCTCTCTCCTTCAGCTATTTTTGGGAGCAAGGATGCAGGTGGTAGGCAGCCTGCTCCTGGGACAGTCAACCCTGTAGCACCATGATCTGCACTTCCAAGGATCAGGATAGATGGGAAAGGGCTTCAGTGACTCCTTCAGGATGACCTCATACCCAGCTGTTGGTGAACATCCAAGTCTAATTGACTCCCATCCCCAACACCATCATCCCCCTGCCTGCCACCACCCCACTGCCTGGCCAGGTCCCATGCCCCTTTTCTGGCTGACTCCAACCCTGTCCTGTGCCCAGCAGGGTGGCAGGTGTCCCTCACAGATATCCACTGCTTCCGGCTGCCATCCCACTCCTCCAGGCCGGACAGACGGTTCTTCTTGTACGCGGCCAGCTGCTCGTACGCCACAAACTCATTCAGGAAGATCTTGATCCCCAAGAGCTCAGCCACCAGAGGGGAGTCTTCCCAGCTTGCCCCCATGAGAAAGGCCACAGGCATGAAGATGTAGGAGCAGATCAACTAGGAAAAGCAGCCCAGAAGGGAGCAACTTCAGAGCTGACCAGCTGCATAGCCCCTGGCTTGGACACCCACTGCCAGCATTTGCCAAACACCCAGCAAGGGTCTTGGCAGCCTACTGAGGTGGTGGGACAAGTTGAGGATGGGTGAGAGATGCAGGATCTGGCAGCCTAGACCATAGGGGTGCCCTTGGGGAATACCTGGAAGGTGAGCTCCTCGATGTTTACCATCTCTCCAAACCAGCGCAAGGCAGCATTGATGAACTCCAGCACTGCTAGGAAGGCAATGAGGTTGGCTGCGATGTTGGCCACGAGCCCCACAGAAGCAGAAGCCCCGTTGCTTGCAGCTTCCAGGATGTTCTGCCCTTCCCTGCATGGAAAAAGTCCCCAATGGGTTCCTGTGGCCAGGCATCCCCTGTGCAAGGTCAGCTCCATGGATGCTTGCACACCACAGGCTCTCCCAACCTCAGGCCACCCACAATGTCCACTTGTGCCCTTAGGCTGCCCCGACGGCTTCCCCACACTGTCTGGATGCCTGCAGCCCCACTCCACCATCCTTCTCCTCACACTCACCCACCAGAGAGTTGGACACTTCCTTTGCCCTTGAACTTGGACTCCTCCACTTCAGGGTAGATGAGTTTGGACATGGCGAGGGCGCAGGGTGCAGCCATCACAGAGGCTGCAATCAGCGACGCTGCATCTATCTGCAAGGTGCAGACCATGGCCTTAGGCACCTCCATGCAAAGCTGTGCCCTGTGATGTCCCACCCTTTGGGCACCCCAGCATGTGGCTGGCATCAGCCAGTGATGCTTGGAGCAGCTCAGGGCTCTCAGTCTGCTCAAGATGGGAAAAAGGTCTCTGCTTTTCCCCTCTCAGCTGGCCACGGCAGCTCATCCGGATGGAGACGTTGCTGCAGCTGCAGTCACTGGGGCCTCAGAGGTGTTAATTCCTCCTTCCGTCTGACCTAATCATGAAGATTCCTGTCCCTTCCTTGACCCTTTTTATCGGTATCAGAGCAGTAGGTTGTGCAACATGATGAACTTCTACCTACTGACAAAGAGCCAAGCTCCCAGCCTCACCCCTCTCCTGCCTGTTGAGTGGAAGCGTCTCATTTCTCTGACCTTTCACCCTTGCCTACTCATTTAAGGAGACTAATTAATGTTTAAAGAGCAGAAGCTCAGCCAGCAGGTCGAAGGCAGGATTTATTCCCCATTACAGACCACTGATGAGGCCACATCTGGACACCCTGTCCTAGGCTAGGACATTGATGAACTGGAGAGGGAATCTCCCAGGGCCTCGGGGAACAGGATGACTGAGGACATGCAGGAGGAGTGGGGCTTGTCTGGCTGGGAGGAAAGAGGGCTCAGGGGGTGGTAGTTTATATTCACAATTACTTAAAAATGCTTGGAGGGAGGACACTGCTCAGAAGTGCCCAGTGAAAGAGAGAGAAGCAACAGTAGTTTCAGTGGAGGAACAAACTCTAGTTAGATACAAGGAAAAAATTGGTCCCTCTGACTGCAGCAGCTGTGAGGTGCTCCAGAGAGGTGGGGGGAAGTCTCCATCCATGAAGATATTCACCATCAGTCTTGCATGTCAGGAGCCCAGAGCAGGGAGCACATGGCACTCACCCCAAAGGATATGTAGGCCCCCATCACGCTGCCTGCAATGGTGGAGAAGCCCCCAGTCATCACAGCATGGATTTCTGAGCAGGTCATGTCGGCAAGGTACGGGCGGATCAGCAGTGGGGCTTCTGTCTGCAAGAGACAAACCCCTCCTGTCCTTCAGACAGGGCCATGCAGGGCCACAGGTCTCTTGGGAAGGGAGGAGAGGAGCCTTCCTCCAGGCCAGCCTCAGCTGTAAGGGCCGAGGAGCTGGATCTCCTGCCCAGGACCTTACCTGTCCCACAAAAATGTTCCCTGCCACGCTCAGAGTCTCTGTGGAAGTTGTGCCCATCGAGATTTGAAGCAGCCAGGAGATCTGGGAAAGGATAAGGCCCCCATGTTCACAAAGGCTTCTGGCACTCTACTACCCACAGTCCCCCCCCCCCATCCATGAAGCAGGGCACTGTTTGGCCCTCAGGCTGCACAGAGGTGATCTTGGGAAGCACCCACAGACCAGGTAGCAACATCAGTTCCAGGGCTGGTCTTTCTCAAGAGGACATGCAAGAAAGAGGAGGTTTGTGTTTATTCTTCTAAGCAGGACAAAGCACTCCAAATGAGTACCATGCCAATTTTCCTGGGACATCGCTCAGCTATTCATATTAGTTAGACAACCCACCAGGTTCTTCTCCTTTCCACTACCATCCCAGAGCCTGGTGTGAGGTCCTACCTTGACAATGAGCCACTGCATGACTCCCAGGTAGTAGAGGACAGACATCACACAACTGAAGAAAACTACAATGGGTAGATTCTGCAAGCAAGGCACCAGGGCATAGAGTTAAAGGACAGCTGAGCAACAAACATCTAAGTACACTTGGGAACCAAATCCCTCTGTGCCATGAGCTGGGCGTGATGTGGATCCAACAAGGCAGCCGGAGCAGAAGAAAATCAGGCTCTGCCTCTCCCTCCCCATGCCCCATTCCCCAAGCTGACCTGAAAGGCGAAGACTCCTGCAATGAGTTCATTCCCAAAGACAAAGCTGGAGCCAGCTGTGGTGTAGCCCAGGAAGTACTGCAAGTGGAGAAGTTACATGATAAGATGGAGATCTCCATTAGTTCTTTCCCTCACATCTCGCTCTGGCTCTGTAACCCCAGACCCACAGCTCACTTAACTACCCCAGCAGAGCATGACTCTGAAACCTAAGCTGGGGACACTGGTGGTGTGTCTCCAAGCCAGGGGACACTTCTCCAGCCTGCAAGGGAGACCACACTGAAAGGTCTGGGCTGCTGCAGAAAACCAGCAAAGAGCTGGCTTTGCTCTGTTTGTGAGTGTGCAGCACCCTGCAGCTTCTCTGCCCTGTGCTACCCTTGTGGATCTCGGGAGGGACTGCATGGAGGGTACAAGCATGGGATGGGGTGAGCAGATGCAGTACCTGGATCTGGTCACCCAGCCACCGGAAAGCTTGGATGCCAGGGGTTGTCCGGAGAATGAAGAGTCCTAACAAGAACTCCAAGCCAAGACCCCAGAAAACAGCTCTCCAGGACACCTGGGGACCAAGAGCAGAACAGGGACTGACTTTAACAAAGCCCACAGACCTTCCCTCTCTGGCCTCCTCCCCTTCAACAGCTGCACATGGCAAACAGCATCAGACTGTGCCCTGCATGAGGGTCATGGGAATACTCATCAAGAAAGTGTCACAGAAATCCACAAACATAGACTGGTGAGAGAGCAACAAGATGAGTTGGTAGGACTCAGGAACTGGCTGGTGGAACATAATCTACCAGGCTTACCCAGGAGATGAGCACAGAAACCTTCTGGTGGTTTGCCTGGCAGTACAGAGCCACCAGGTCAAAACTTCTTGTTCATTAACCTTTCAGAGGAGGCATTGCCCAAAACATTGAAGCAGTTGGGGACTGCAGTCACTCCTGCCCAAGTCATCCAGGGCACCCAGAGCTCAGGCCCACCCTCCACACAGACACTTGAAGCTCAGGCTTGGGGCTGGTGCTGCGTCTCTGGGTCTGACCTACTACAAGGGACATGGTGGAAAACAGGATGGAGGAACCATGGGGGAGCCCTGGGTTCAGCAGTGGGGAGGAGAACAGTGGGAAGGAGAGCAGTGGGGTTTGGGGCTCCATCCACCAGACCAGCTTGGCTCCCCTGGCTGTGACCAACTCAACCCAGGAGGCCTGCTAGGCTTCTGCTTCCTCCAGGGAGCTCCAGCAATAGGCCATCAGGGGATGCCAGTGGGAAGGAAGCACTTGTTCCCCAGTGCTGGGTGGCTACCTCCTGCAAGGGGACCAATGGCCAAGATACACATGAAGCACATACCGCGCTGTGGTGCTTGGAGAAGACAAACAGGAACAGCACCAAAAAGCAGAATCCAGCTAAGGAGATGAGCTGCTCTGGATTTCTAGAGGTGTCCAAAACCAGCCACGTGATCAGGCCTCCCAGGAGAGCCACCCACAGCAGCCTGCAAAGGAAACCCCAAGCTGTCACACAGAGGATGTCTCCACAGGGACAGCAGCTCATGAAGGGCAGGAAGCAATTGTGTGGGAGATGCCAGTGTAAGGTCCTTGCATCTGAAGAAACCTGGGGCTTGGGCATAAATGAAGGTTGTGAATAGCCATCACACTACTGAGGTTGAGTAGCAAGTGGTCCCCAGGCTGGGCCATGCCTCACCCTTCAATACAGAAAGGCNGCCTGCATGTCCCCAGCACCACGGTCTGTTGGTCACAGTGGCAGGGCAGGCACAGCAGAGGGGACCTGGGCGCTGGCCTTGCCTTTTCCTGACTCACCATTTCAGCCACGGCCAGGACTTCTGGAGGCATCTCCAAACAGGGCTGAGGAGCAGCAATACCTTTGCCCCACAGTACTTCTTGAAGAGGCTCCAGCAGGCGAAGAAGACAACCACAGCAGTCATGATGAGCAGGGCGAGGGCTCGCTGGAAGTTGAGCCAGCATGCAGCAATAAAGTAGCACAGGTAGGCTAGAGGAGGCACGTTGGAGGTCAGAAACATCAGGGCCTTGGGATCATGGATTCACAACACTAACTGAGGCCAACAATGAGGTTCATTTCTTCCAAATGTCTTTCCCTGGCCACCCTGGAGGCTCCCATCTGTGCACAAAGAGGACTTAGCACCACACCAGCAGCCAGTCTCACTGGTGCCAGCACCTCAGCTGACTGGGGCCACGTGGACCAAGCTGAAGAGGCACAGCAACTCTTTGGGTAGGTGGAGAAAAGGGAGGAGGACAATGAGGTGCAGGTAACCCTGACAGATAGGAGTGGTAGTGTGTGGAGGGGGCAGGCAGTGGGGCTGGTGAGAGTGGATAAACCTCCACATGGATGACCATGCCCAGTGCTCACAGACCAAAGGGTTGTGGAGATGGGATCTCAGTGCCAGGAAGACCTCACCTACTCCAAGGAGCCCCAGAGCAACTCTTCTGAACACCTTGGCATGAGCCTTGCAGAAGTGCTTTGCCTTGGATGCTGGCTGCAGGGCCTTCCTGGGGAGAGTCACATGCCAGATGTGAGAGGCACAGAACATGGATCCTGAAGATCAGCCCAGTCCAACTGAAGGTAGCCAGCTCATGGCCATGCCTCCCCAAGGGTGGCTGCAGCAGCAGCACAGTGACATGGGGGGGGGTTGCCTCTAGCAGCTCTGCTGCCAGGCACAGGTGACCCTTCATGGCAGAGGACACTCCACTGCACACCCCAGCACCCTGAGCTCCAGGAGTGGAGGCTTGCTCTGGGTAGCTACTATGGGGACAGAGACCTGCCACTGCCACCCTGCAAAGCCATACAGAGCCATCAGGCACTGTGTCCCCTGCATGGTCACAATGACCCTACTCTGCTCCCAGATCAGCCTTGGCTTCAGGAGGATCACTGACCCAAGGATTGCAGACCTGCTGTGACCACCTGAAATACCCTTCAAACACACATCTCCAAGGGTTATCCTACCTGCAGTAGGAGGAGAATCTCCCATTCCCTTCTCCTCTCCTCTCCTCTTTGCTTTCACTACATGGATCACCACATTCCTCATTCAATCTCTCCTCACCCTGGAAAACATCATTAGCTGGAGCACCCTGAGCAGCTCCTGTACCCCAGCAGGAGGAGAAGGGGTGACTTACCAGAGAGCTGAAAGCTGGGTTATCTGTACCCTTCTCAAGCTTGTTGAGGGTTATCTGGTTTTCTTCCATCTCCAGAAGTGCTGCAGCTTCAATGCATTCGAGAACCAGCACTGTGAAGGACCAACATTGGCTGAGGAGAGAAAGATGGGGTCACCTCTGGGAAGGACAAGAGTCCAATCCCAGTTTGGGGTCTCCAAGAGGAAAACACCCTCTGCAGTAGAGATTCAGAGCAGTTCCTGCACCAGCACATCAAGGGACCATCCCATGAAGTCCTCAAGTTGTGGGGCTGGTGTGTTGACTTCCTTAGTCTCCTGTGACTCTGGGAAGGTCTTTGCTCTTCTGTGCTTCCAAAGAGTTACAGGAGATTAGATACAGCAGGAAGAACTGATGCTCCTCCTCCAAGCTGATGGCAGTGGCCACTGGCCTCCAGGAGCACCTTTGCAAGAAGAATGTCTGCATTCCTCATTGAGAGCTCTTGGTGCAAGATAAGGAACTAAGATAAGGAAGAGGGTCCTTTCATATTGCTAGCCAGTACAGTGCAGCAGTGATGGGTAGGAGTAAGTGGTAGTCTGCATGAGAAGTGGTCCTAAAGGAGGATCATACTGGGAGAACTGGTCCAGCAAAGCCAGAAGAACCAGTATTATACCAGTGCAGAAACACTGGGAGCATCCCATTTGGACACCCCCCCTCCTTCCCCCCCGAGTTCCTCTACCTGGAGAAGGATCAGGGAAGAGTAGAGAAGTCTCAGAGAAGGCAGTGGTTGTCCATAGGAGCACTTTGTGTGAGGACAGAGGGAGTAAGGAGTTGTCCTTGCTTTGGAGGAGGAGAGTCGTAGAAGTCTGCATGGAGAAGGTGGAGATAGCAGGGTCATGAGGTGCTTCTCACAGGGTGAGAACTAGGGTCCCCTGAACGGAGCAACCCAGCCCCACAAGGGCCCATTACTGGCTCATGGTGAACTTGTTATCCACCAGCACTCCTAGGTCTTTCTCTGCAGAGCTGCTTCCCAGCAGCTCAGCCCCTAACCTGTCCTGCTCCATGGGGTTATTCCTCCCCAGCTGCAGGACTCTACACTTGGCCTTGTTGAACTTGCTGAGGTTCCTCTCCCCCAGCTCTCAGCCTGTCCAGGTGTCACTGGATGGCAGCACAGCCTGACAGGGGTTAGCCACTCCTCCCAGGGCTGGATCATCAGCCATTCTGCTGAGGGTACACTCTGTCTCTTCATCCCACTCACCCCCCAGCACCCCACACCTTCACAGCCCCATGCTCTCCTGCCCTCCCTGTGCCCCATGGTTCCCCCCAGCCCTGGCTGCTGCCGGTCCCCTGTGCTGACCTGCCAGCCCCGTTGGCCACGCAGCTCCCGGCCCCACGCCCAGTTACCGATTAACAGCTCAGTCCAAAGAGCTGGGCTGGGCACTCTGGGGCCAGGGCAGCTCAGCTCCTCCCAGGGCTCACGCCTGGGTGCCCTCAAGGGCTTGTGGGAGCCCAGTGCGGTGGCTGTGCTGGGCACCATCCCACCCAACAAAGGTTGCCTGGGATGTTTTCACTCCCTGGCAAATCAAGCCTTGAGGGAAGATACTCAAAGAGAAAACCAACCTTTACCCTACCCCAGGAAATGCTTCCTGGGAAAAGAGCTGGGCACAGAATTCCACCATCCCCAAATCCTGGCATGGTGAGGAGTGGAAGAGACTTCTGGGGATCATCTAGTTCAACCCCCTGCTAAAGCAGAGTCACCCAGAACAGATTGCCCAGGATCACCTCCAGCTGGGTTTGGAATCTCTCCAGAGAAGGAGACTCCACAAACTCTTGGGCAGCCTGGGCCAGGGCTCTGGCACCCTCCCAGCAAAGAAGTTTCTCCTGATGTTCAGGTGGAAGCCTCCTGGGTTTCACTTGGTGCCCATTGCCCCTTGTCACCACTGAAAAGAGTCTGTCCCCATCTTCTTGCCTCCACCCTTTAGATCTTGATAAGCATTCCTAAGGTCCCAGACACGTGGCCTCCAGAGCTGTGGCAGTGGAAGGTCATTCACATCACCCAGTCCCTGAGTAGTATGGGATGGACATGGCTGCAGGCAGCAAAGCACTGCCACCACTGCCTGAGGGAAACTCTTCTTCCATGCGGGATGGTAGATGCACCCAGCTGGGCTCTCCCTGCTGCTTCTCTGTGCAGGGCTTGGGAGGTGCCATGGGATCAGGGATCAGCAGGACTGGGGTTAGAGGTGGCTGATTAATGACACCCGTTGGGGTGTTCTCCCCACAGGGTCCTCTGTGGACTGGAGCCAACTCTGGGCTAAAGCTGCTGGAACTGGGGGCCGCTGTGCGTGAGGGAGCTCAGCACCAGCCAGGCTGTGGATGAGGAATAGCTGAACCCTCACCGTGGCCTGTGCAGGGCTGGTGCCAGCCTGTCCTTAAATGTGAGGGAACCCTCCGAGCACCATCCTGGGACCACCCGGACTCCCCCAGGAGCCCCTCCTGCCTTTAGCAGCACTCGCGGAGCGCTGGAAGCCTCCAAACACCTCGAGGCCAGCACTAAGGTAGTACAGGCGAGGCGGCGCCCAGAGCCCCGGTAGCGCGCCGTGATCGTATAGTGGTTAGTACTCTGCGTTGTGGCCGCAGCAACCTCGGTTCGAATCCGAGTCACGGCATCGCCCCGCGGTACCACGGCACACGGGCAATACTTTTGCACGCACACCGCCCCTCGCACGGCTCCCGAATCAAGTGCGGCTGGCTACCATCCCGCACATGTCATTTCTTTTCTGGGTTTCTTTTTTTGGTTTCGTTGTTGGTTTTTTTTTTCACGCGAAGCCAATATTGCGCATCACGCTCTGGCCCGGTCCCGGCGGGACGCGGCGCTGAGGGTGAGGGGGTGGGAAACACAGCACAGGGCAGCACTGCACGGCACAGGGAGGCACAAAAGAGAGAAAATAGGAGAAAAGGAAAATGGAGGAGAAGAGAAAGTAAAAGGGAAAGAAACAGGGAAAGAAGAAGGACAACAAAAATAAAATCAATAGAAGGAAAGAAGAACAGAAAAAGGGAAAGGAAGAAAAGAAAAAGGGAAATAAGTAAGTGAAAAGAATAAAAAGAAAAAAGGGAAAGCAAAATGCAGATTTTAGAAGGTAAGCTAGAAAAAGGACGGTTTCTCTAAAAGTGTTGCCCGTGTGCCGTGGTACCGCGGGGCGATGCCGTGACTCGGATTCGAACCGAGGTTGCTGCGGCCACAACGCAGAGTACTAACCACTATACGATCACGGCGCGCTACCGGGGCTCTGAAAGCCGGCCCGCGCGGAGCGCTTTAGTGCTCGGCTTTGGGGGCGGGGCCGGAGGCTTCCGGCGCCCTGCCCTCGCTGCTTGGTGTCTCCATGGTGACGCCGGTGAGTGGGAGGTTCTGTTCCCCACCTCGGCCGGGGACCCGTTCCCCATCTGGACCCCAGCCGGGGCCGTGCCCCTGCTCCTCCCACCGCCCCCAAACCCTGGCCTGACCCACCCTACTGTGCTCTTCCCTCCGCCTCCGACCTCCCCTCTCCTCTGCCCCAAGCCTGCCTCCAAAGCCGTGTCTCATCCTAACCGTCACCCTAGCCTCGCGTGGAACCCTCTCTAACCCCACTGCTCTCCCTAAGCCTCCTTCTCTAGCCTTGGCCCAACTCCAGACTGTGATCCTCACTTTGTACCTGCTCCCAGCCCCAACCCTCGTCCTGACCCTTCCCCTCATCCTGCTCACTGCAGGGGAATTGGACTAGATGACCTTGAAAGGTCCCTTCCAAGATAAACTATTCTATGATTCTATCCTGCCCCTCACCCCAAACCCTCACTGTCTCCCCAGCCACCCCTCCCCAGCTGTAATCCCACCTTTCATGCCCGTGGGTGCTTCTCAGGGTGTAAAGTTTCTCTTCAGCATGACATTAATGACTCATTACACCAAGGTGGTGCCCACAGAGAGGAAGATTAAGGATAAAGTTGCCTTTGTGGCCCCAAACAGTGGCAGTCTGTGCTGTGGTTCCCATTTCTTCCTGCTGAAACACACATGAATAAGTTAATGGCTCTTTGCAGTCACCACTCTGGATGATTTCACAGTGCTCAGAGTATAAAGGCTCTTTTCTTTTCACAGATACACAAAGAATTCCCAACACCTCAGATGAAAAGGATTTGTGTAAAATATTTTTAGAGCCATCATGGCACTTCAAGGATGGCCCAGATGACCCATGCCTCTGCAGGCACTTACATGGTTAGGTGCAGCACAGCTCCTCAGGCTGATGTCCACCATGGTCTTGATTCCACTTCTTGGCCTGGCATGGTGCAGGCCTCACGTTTGTGTAGGTCCATACCAAGTGCTGCAGACATGGTGTGCCTAGCACAGGCAGGGGGCTCATGCTTTGGATGCTCAGCAGACACTTCTGGAATGGGGAACCCAGCAGAATAACTACAGAATGATCAACTGAGATCATTGTTGAGAAGTTGTGGATACCTCCTCCCTGGAAGTGTTCAAAACCAGGCTGGAAGAAGCCTTGAGCAACCTGGTCAAGGGAGAGGTGTCCCTGCCCATGGCAACAGGGTTCTAACTTGATCTCTAAGGTCCCTTCCAACCGAAAGCATTCTATGATTCTATGAGCTGCTGGAACAGGAATGACTGAGACACTGCAGCGATAAGGAGGAGTTTGCCAAATATGGAATTGAGTAGGGAGGTGGCAAGTGGACATGCAGATAAGTTGCAGGGGCCTGGCGGGTGCAGAAGAGGAGGCATGAAGCTGCTGTCACCCATCATAAGTGGTGATGGTCCCATCTCAGCACAGCTTTCTACCCATGGGCTGCCTTCCCCAACAGGGTTCAGATATGACCACTCCCAACAAAATTGGGTCAGGTTGTCAGGGCTCCAACAGCCCTTTGCTGTGTGGTTTTTGTCCACAGAATGCAGCTGTTCTGGCCCAGATCATTTGGACCTGTAAGGATGTGTTCATGATGTGTGAAGGAAAAGAGATGAGCTTGTGGGGGCATTGGGGAACCATCTGTCCAGTGGATGACCTTATACCTTTGGGCTCTGCTCAGCACCTGGGCAGGATGGCTGCTCCAGGCAGGCTCCTCTGCCATTCCTACTCTGCTCTGTCTGTCAGTGGCTTTTCTCCAAGCCCTCTGATGCCTGTGGCTTGTGTTCAGTTCACTCAGGACAGCCTGCAATGTCGAAACACCGAAACACCAGCACAGGCAGGCAGAGAGTGCTGCTGGGCCCAGACATTGCCACTCCGTGGCACAAACACAAATCTGGCTGGCACAGGGACAAGAGCAATTCATCACTGCACACCTGTCTCGACTGCTCTGGCCCTTGAGAGGCCCCTCCAGCTGTCCCTGCACTGGGGCAGCCCCTGGCCTCCTTCCCCTGCTCAGGGAGGCAGGTGGGAGGCAGAGTGACCCCCACTGCTTCCTCTTTTGGTGTCATACCCCTAAACCAGCCCCAGCAGCATCACTGGTGGCAGGGGAGGAGGGATGGATGCCAGTGCTGCAGGGTGTCACGCTGTGTTTTACTGGTGCTAGAAAACCATGTGCTGACACAGGCCAGCACTGTCACCTCTGGGTGTTCAGAGGCCATAAACTCATCTTGCCATTTGCTCTGCTACTGAAAGCCCACCTTCCTTCCTAAGGAAACCAGATTGACTCCACTGAGGTACACCATCTAGCCCAGCATCTCATATTGCCATACCCACAGGCACTACTGGGCCAGCTCAGGATGCTGGAGCAAGAGCAGGCCAGGGCAGTGTCTTGGGGCTGGGATAATTCCAGAGGTGAAGGTTTAGGTGGGATTTGAGTGTGAAGGACACAGCACATCTGATCTGGGAGACAGCTGTAAGCAACCTGCCATGGCTCAGTCCCCACCATCCACTCCTCATCCTCTTCTAGCTCATGAGACATGCACCAAGGACTGAAGGAGGACTCAAGCATTTCTTGACTTGAATGTTTAGCTGTGATGCTCTTCAGAGGCTTTATCAGCCCACAACAATGCATGAGATGGTCCTGGTTCTCCTAAAGCCCAAGGTTCAAAGGAGACTTTCCAGTCTGCCAGCACTATGTAGAGCAGGCAAACAGGCTACAACACAGACTGCTTGGTTATGTTTTGGGATCCCCTTGCCTGACTCCAAGGTTCAGAGATCAAGGAAAATGGTCCCCAAAATGCATGGAGCAGGGATTTGCCAAAGCTGCCCTGTTCAGCCTTGAGGGAGCACAAAGTCTGGAGCAGCCTCTTGAGCCCTTTCCTTGGGGGTCCAGCATCCAGCAGAAGATGGGATGTGATATAAGCTTCCCAGGAGAGAGTCAGCCACCTTGCAGCCCTATAGAAATGCTGCCACATATTCATGTGAGCCCTGCCTCATCCCAGCTGCCAGCCTGCACTCTCACCCTGCCTTTGCCTGCACCACGAGCTGGAGCCTCCTCCAGCAGCAGGGATTTATAGCCTGCACACAGCCACCTCTAACCCCTCTTTGCAATGCTGAGCGGGCAGAAAACAGGCAGCCACGTGTTGCCAGGCAGCCTGCCTGGCCCTCACCTCTCCACATCTTGCACTCCCCCCTGCATTCACCATCATTTTCTGCCTCCCAGCCCGTTGGGAGACACAGTGCAGGGTTGGTGGCAAAAGCAATTTTTCCCCTGTGCGTGGGGGAAATAGCCTCTGTTTTGCTCTTCTCCATGATGTCCATCTTCCTGATGGCTGATGACAGCCCAATTAAGAGATATAAGGGGAATGCCAGGGGTGGTTCACACCCCCTGGATGACATAAAGCTACTGAGAGTCTGTTCTGGAGAAGGACTCAGCTGTGTGAGCGTGGTCATTGCAGCTGGATTAATCAAACCCACCATTAACACTTTCCTGGGGCACATAGCTCCCCTGCCAGCCTCAGAGCACAGGTCTCCAACCAGCATGTCACCCTGATTGAGCTGCAAATGCTCCAGCTCCTTAGTTTGCTCTGCCTCCGATCGATGAGTGCAGGCGGCTCCGATCAATTCCACTTTACCACTTGCTACCCAGTTCAAATCTCTGCCTTCCCAGCTGGTCCCGCTTCCTTTGTTCATTCAGAGGTGGAATTCAGGCACCTTATCCCACCTGGACAATGCTGTGCCCTTGCAGGGTCAAGCCCCCTGGTAGGGGCAAGGCCGTGAACACAGATATTCCTCCCTGCCCTCTCCACTGGAGGACCAGCAATGAAAGGGTTGCATTTGTGCTACAGTTGGAGCCCTGAAACTGTCAGCCTGGCTGGGCAGAGGGTGAAGGTGGGTGGCTGGATGAGGCCAGGAGATTTGCATGATGTAATAGAGCTGTTCCCACTGAGATGGCATCTGTCATGAGGTTTCTCTGCCATGAGCCTGGTTTTGCTGGGGAAATACCAAAGGCAGCTGCAGAGAGCTCCTGTGGCTTGGCTCTCCTGTCCCCACAGGCACTGAGTGTGGTTCAGCTCTCTAGGGCTTGAGCCTACACAAAAGGATTTAATGGGAAAAAAATAAAGAACACCCAGGATTTCACATAGTGACTGCTCTGAAATGTCCCTCAAACTCATACCTGGCATTTGTGGGTGAAAGAAGCATTCCTCACCCTCTGGGTGTCACTCCTGGAGTGATTTTTTCCCCTCCTACCTGTCACCCAGCTCTCTCCCTGGCCCGTTTCCAGAGTGCTGCACCTGCATTTGTGGAAATGAAGTTGCCCACAGCTCTCCACACCTCGTGGAGTGTTAATGAAATAAGGGATCACAGCAGAGAGCAGTTATGACACGTGGGTCACGGGGATGCAGAGGGCTGTCAGCACTGAGAGCAGAGACAGAAAAGGCTGAGGCAGTGACTGATGTTCTTCTGGCCTGGCAGATGTCTGTCAGCAAGTTGTCCTCTCTTCTTTTGGTCAATTAGCATGGTTTCAAATATTTTATCAACACCCAACGATTTCTTTTGACACAAAGGCTGGGGGAGGGCTGCAAAAAGTGTCTGCAAGGATTTGTCCCATTCAGTAAACACACATGCTTTGAGCATATCCCACAGGTCTGGGCAGACAGCATCCAAGCAACCCAAAAGTGCTCACAAATTCTGGGGATGCGAGTGTTGATGCAGGAATATCCTAGTTTGTGATGCTTAGGAGGAGCAACATCTCATCATACAGGGGACTTAGTGTAGGCCTATGATCTCCACGTTGTTCCTCGCTCTCCCCCAACTCGTTGCTTGTCTTTGGTCTTTGTCACCTCTGTGCATCTCACTGTGGCAGGCTGGGCTGAGAGGGGCTGCAGAGCATCCCTTCCATGCCACCCTGCTCCCTATCCTTCCCCAGGGCACCTGGCTGTGAGCTGGGATGGGTGGGGATGGCTTCTCCCTGCCATCTCCTTCCAGCCTGATGAGAGCTGGGATATCTGGAAGGGATGAATGAAGCTTGCAGGTTCCTAAGTGCTATGGAGCAACTGGTGGGGGATATGTGCTTGGTGAGTGGCAAGACGAGGGATGCTTCCAGCCTGGGAATGCCTTTGTCAAATGAAAGCATGCTTCCTGCCTGCTAAATGTGGGAGCAGTGCCCTGCTCATGGGCAGCTGCTGTGGTGAGAGTGGCTCCTCTCACCCACTTCCCAGTCTTTGATGGTCTCCTGGTGCAAACATGCAGCAGCATTTCCCATGGACATGAGCCCTGCTTCTGAATATCTGCAAGGCTCCTTGTGCCAGTCTTTGCCTTTGCCAGCGCTGGTTGGATTTCTTTATGTGGATTTGTCTGGTCTTGTTCCTAAACCATGCAGCACCTTCCTGTGGCAGGGAGGGCTGCTGTGTGCCAAGTCACTTCCTCATGTTTATCCCTGATCTGCCAGTCTCTCTCCACCCTCTCCCAGCTCTGTGACCCCAGTTGTCTCTTCTCCATGCTAAGGAGCCCTGGTCCATCATACACTCCATGTGTAGAAACTTTGGATTAGTGTCACCCTTCTCTGTGTATTTTCCAGCTCTGCTGTCTCCTCAGGATGGAGGGGACCAGGACCACACACAGGCTGGGACTAACCAGGGAACAGTGGCAGCTCTGATGACATCTCTGCCTTTTCCTAACCCTTCCTGATTGTTTTGAGGGAAAGGTTTTGCAGTTTTGACCTCTGCTGAGTGCTGACAGGACATATTCATGGACTGTCAGAGCTCCTGGTCTCAGAGCCCATCACTTTAGATGTGAGGCTGGGCTTGCTTTCCCCATGTGTGTCACTTCCCTGACACTGTCTTTTGTCTCATTTGATTGCCAAGTTGCTCAGCCTCTGAAACACCTCCTGCAATTCTTAGCATTCATCCCCAGTGCACGGAATAATTCAGTATTATTAGCAGACTTTATCTCTTCTCTGCTGGCCTCATCTCATCAAAATATCTGCTCGTGGAAATGCAGGTCACCTCTCTCAGCTGGATCACCCTCAGGTGCCTGCTGGCTCTTCCGCTAGCTAGCATTGGAAGAGCAAAGTTCACTTTCAGAGAGCTGTGTCAACTCTTTCCCAAGACATCACATGTATCCATCTGTCCCCTAACAATGCCAGTTTCCTATTCCTTATGCCAATTTTTGTTCATTTGCAGAGAACAGATGTGTCATTTATCAGTCTGGAGCTCCTCCTGGGAAGGTGTCACAGTTTGACACCTTTCAGTCCTCACATCCCCTGCTGTAGCCAGACCTTGGGGAGGTTGGAGTGTCACCCAGCAGACATGACATCCTCCCAGTCCCTGTTGCACTGCACAACAGGGCTTATGTAGGGTGTGCTCCTGAGGAGAGAAGGGGCTGGACTCACCACAGACATTACTAAGCTCCCAGGGATGGCTTTTACTTGAAGCTGCAGAAGAAGTACCTGGAGAGTGAAGGGGCTGCAGGCTTCCCTGCAAGCCAGGGGAGATGCTGGTGGCAGGGGTAGCAGCTGACACAGTGGCTGACTCAAGTGACACACCAGCAAATGTGAAACCCTAAATTCAGCCCCCACATCACCTGTGGGTGAATCATCTTCCAGCACTTCCTCAAGAGCATGCAGGAGCAGAGACCTCCTCCTCTGAGTCACCAAAAGCTTCTGCCTGGGGGACTCTGGGCTGTGCGCACACCAGCCAGGGTTAAACTGGAGGGGAAGGTTTACCAGGATGATGTGGCCTCAGCACTCCTAGACCCAGGGAAGGTTCCATGTCCTGTTCTTGGCCAGGCTGCCAAATGGGGCTCCTATCTTCACCTGTGAATGAGCACAAGTAGCACTCAGGATAGCTGAAGCAGCTCTTCAGACCCAGGAGGACAGGTGAGGGCTGAAGATGCACACAGCTCTCTGCAGGGCTGGCGGGAGCCCGGAAGATGTTCCCTGGCTTTTTCTTCCTGGTGCCTGCTCTGACTTGCCTGGAAGCTAGGCAAGCAGCTCATGCTTCCTCTAGCCCAGAGACGACAGAAAAGAGGTCCTAGGCCCTCCAGAGATAGAGAAGAGGGTGGGAGCAGAGCCGCTGCTGTAGAGGTCCAGCCCCAAGTCCTTGCAGGCCACAGCAGCAGGCTCCCCTATTCCTGCAGTCCAAAAATTACTCCGGTGCAGCCATGGATTGTTCTCCCAATTGAGCACCGTGACCACCACCCTTCCCTCCTTCCTGGGGGCTCCGTGGGCTGTGGGCAGCATGAGCAGCAGGCAGCCCCTGGGGCCGTGCATCCCAGCGAGATCTTGCTGCCGCGGCTGCGTGAGAGAGCAGCCCAAACGCCGAGTCTGGCAGGCAAAGTGGCGCAGCGTGTGCTCCCTGCTCCTCTCCCGTCTGCCAGTGCCACCTCTCATCCCCGCCAGCCCCCACGCCAGCCACACTTCCTGACAGCCATCTGTCACTGCCAGGACACAGCCGTGCCGCTGGAGTGGTGCTGCGGCCACAGCTGGGGGGTCGAGGGCAGCCTCCGCGCTCTAGGCATCAAGCCTGGGTCCCAACGTGCCTCGGAGAGGAGGGACACAAACAGTTGGGGATTGGAGCAACAGCAGCTGCGGCGCGAGACGCAGATGGAGCTTGGCTTTGCTCGTGTGGATGCGGAAATCTGTCGCCGCTTCTTCAGACCTGAAATGAGCTGCTGTGAAGGGAGGGATAGGGCTGGGGTCTTGTCGTGATGGCAGAAGTAAAACGTGAGCAGTCTGTGCCTGTGCTGAGCCGCGTGGGCTGTAAGGAGTATCTTTGGCCTCCTTCTAGACTCCCCTTCAAAGATCCCTAAGCACACGGACATCTCCCAAAGGGGGCTCCCACCCCAGCTAGGTTCTCCTCTCCCAGCTGCCCCATGTTCCTGTCTAGGTGGTTTGGCCCAGGGGAAGGCAATATCCAGGGGAAGTTCAAATCTCATGGCTCAGGTGGGTTGAAGGATCTTCTTGATGCCCCTCCAGGCTCTGCTGAAGCCTCAGGTGAGAAGGGGATGCCCCACTGGGCACAGACAGAGAAGGGTGCTACATTGGGCCAGATGCCCACCTGCCAGAACACCACAGAGGAATCTGGAAGAGAAACAGGCCCAGCAAGTGGTGAGAAGGTGCTATAGTCCTGGGCAGGCTCAGACCACAGTCCCTCTTCTATCCCCAGCATGGCCCTGGTGCAGCTGCCTTTCCTAGGAGGGAGCAATGGGAGTGATGTGAGGGGATGGGATGGGATGGGATGGGATGGGATGGGATGGGATGGGATGGGATGGGATGGGATGGGATGGGATGGGATGGGATGGGATGGGATGGGATGGGATGGGATGGGATGGGATGGGATGGGATGGGATGGGATGGGATGGGATGGGATGGGATGGGATGGGATGGGATGGGATGGGATGGGATGGGAAGGAAGAACCTCTGCAATTCCTCTGGTATAGAAGTATTTTAAAAAAGCCACCACCACCACAAGCAGATCCTTCCTTGGTCACCTCTCAGGAGATGCTGAGCGTGTGTTTTCCAGGCCTGAGGAGTTAACAAGAGCCATCTCCAGCAGATGTTGCTGAACATCCTCCTTGGTTACTGACAGAGGGTGGAAGTACTCTCAATCTCATGTGCCATCAACCCTGCATCCTGCTTCCTTCCAAATGCCAGACAGACAGATTTATTGAGAACTTCTGTCTTTTCTGCATTTTAATAACAATCTCATCATCCCCATCTGCCAGGATTGAGGTCTGCTGCTAGACATCAAACACTGCCTTCTATTCACTTGATTCCTGGCAGGCATATTTTCTTCTCTTCATGCTTTTTGTATCTTGAATTCCCTATGCTCTGAATTTTCCAGTCTTGATTTCTGGGTGCCATGGCTGTCTTCTGCCTAGGGAGGAAGCTCCCTTGAAGCCCAGTTGAAGCTGGGGGATCTGGCTGGGCTTCTTAAGCAGGATCATGCAGTGTGCATGTACCCACTATATCAGCAAAGCTGGGACTTGGTGGGCTCACTGGGCACACTTTCAGCATGTGCTGGAGCTGTGGAAGGAAAGGGGGTCACCACGAGAAGCTTCTCTTTCCTGGCATCCTCTTTTCCCTGCAGCAGGCACCATGACAGCCACATCCCAGCATCTGTTGCCATAGTGGGGCAGGAGCCCAGCTCACGGTGTGAGGACAGCTAGGACCACACCGTGGCATCTCCCCCCTCTCCCTGCATGCCTCTGAACGGCCTCACCTCTGTGGTGGCCCAGCGTTCAAAGCATCCTGCCTCTGCCCACTTCCCTTTCAGGCACAGCTGACCACGGAATTCAGCCTGGGAGCAGGACCGGGAGCGTCTGAGTGAATGGTGTGCACTTAGGAAGGGGAGGGGAGGATTCACTGCAGGGGGTTGGACTAGATGACCTCCAGAGGTGCGTTCCAACCCAAGTGATTCTATGATTCAAGGGCACAAGTCTGGAGACAGGGGTGACAGATGCCCTATCCATGGAACCAGGTTGGACCCTGGGGCTCTGAGCAACCTGCTCTAGTTACAGATATCCCTGCTGACTGCAGGGGGTTGGACTAGATGACCTTTAAATGTCTCTTCCAACCCAAACCATTCTATGATTCTTTGGTGCCCGCCTGATGTTTCGTTGGCTCTCCCTGGAGCGACCTGCTCCGCGGCTCCTGCGTGGGGCTGGTGTCATAAACACCTCCTAGGCAGTGCATTTGCCATCGAGGGACGATTTATAGCTCCTGCCTCGCTAGCAGCCTTCTCCCGGTGCCACTGCAGGCACCTCTCCTCCGCCCCCAGATCAGCGGCAGCAGAAGGCAGGGCCGGATCGGGCCCGCGGTCTCCAGGCTCCCGCCGCAAGAGGGACGGGGCGGTGAGGCCCGAAGGGGCCGGTCCTCCGCCCGGGCCGGGGCGGGACGCGGGGCCGCTGGGAGGGAGCCGAGAGCCAGCGACTGCCAGGAGCGCGGGGCGGGCCGGCCCGGAGCGCCGGGGCGGGGCGGGCGGCGGGGGAACGGGGCGGGCCCCGGGNCAGAAGGAGCGCGACTTCGAGGACCCCTACAGCGGGGCGCCGCCACCCGCCGCCCCCGACGGGCCCCGCTACGTCTCGCCCAAGCACCGGCTCATCAAGGTGGAGGCGGTCGAGAAGGTGCCCGCCAGCCCCCCTCCACCGCCACCGCCGCCGCCGCTGTTGACTCCCGCAGCCCCCAGCTCGCCCTCGGCCGGCCCCGAGCCGCTCGACGAGCCGCCGCCGCAGGAGGTGAGTGTCCCGGCATGGGTACCCGAGCCCCACGGCCAGGGGGGTAATGCCCTGGATCGGCCCCGCCGAACCCTCGGCACCCGCTGCGAGAAGCAGGGCCGCGACCCCTGGGGCAAGTGAAGCCCGATCGCCCAGGGCTTGTCGTGGCAGGAGGCAGGTCGCAGGTCTGGGCTCGGCGGGGGCTCCCGCTCCGCGTCCCCCCAGCAGCACCGACATGCCGGTCACACGTCAGCGGCGGAGGGGCGGCCCGGCTGCTAGCAGCTCCCGCCCGAGGCAGGTATAATCCCAGCAGGAAGCGTCTTTCGGCGAGGTGTGAGCGCGCAGGACACCTTCCCCCATCCCTGCCTGCCAGCCCTTTGCAGCCAAGTGCTTGGTGCCCTACAGAGGTGAAGACCTTGCAGCCCGGGAAGGCCACACGTGGCACAGGACGGTCTCCAGTGGCCTCCAGCCGCTGGGCCTCCTTGGACTCCGTGCCCAGCAGCGTGCCTCTCGCTCTACTGCCTTCCAAGGGCCTGCCCGTGCCAGCTGTGGCGGATGGGCTACCCTGTGCTGCTATGCTTTGTCAGGGAGCCTCACGCCCCTTTGTCTGCCACCTCCCAGGCAGCTTCTCCGGGAGCGAGTGTGGAGCCTGGCACTGCTGAAGCTGGGAAGGAGGTGAGAAACATCCCTGATGAGAGGCAGGAGCTGGGGAGAAGGGCCCTGAGCGGCACAGGGAGCCGGTAGAGGAATAAACGCGGCAGGGCTGCGGCCGTCGGTGCCAGGCCTTTTGGCAGAGAGGTTGACGCGGGGACTGCGCAGAGAAAGGCGGGAGGGGTAATGTAAGTGCCTGCCAGCGCTGCCGCCTGCAAGACGGGGCTTGTTGAGTGAACTCGACGGGATGTAGATCTGGCTGGTGGAGGGAACGGTGGATTACTGTGATCCTGTCCATGGCCCTGGCATCGCTGGGCAGCACGATGAAATGAGCGCTTGGGAGCCTTGAGTCAAAGTCTGCTCAGGACTGTTTTAAAGCAGATAGAAAAACTTGTCGCTGGTGGATCTTGGAAAGCTGTTTGTATGGAGTAGTTGCTTTCAGGAGGTTTCTGGAGGGCCCAAGCAGAAACCCACTTCTAAGCAGAGATCCTATTGACTGGCCACTGTGGGCAGCAGAGGAGGAGGGCACTGGCAGTGGGGGCCGGAGGTGCCATTGTGGTGATGTGATTTGCTGAGGCAGCCTGGATGGTTTTTCCTCTGGAATGTGCAGTGTGGGATCAGAGGGACCAGCAGCGGGAGGTGGTCACAGGAAGGACTTGGGCTGTGATGTGCAAAGGGCTGAGCAGGAGCTGCAGGAAGCAAGGACTGCCCATAGGTACAGCCAGGGCTTTGCAAGTGTCCGAGGGCTGGGGAGAAGCCAGGAAGTTTAGAGAAAAGCCAGCAGCTGGGATACGTTTGGGGAAACCCTGCTAACAGCATTAGGCTGAAGAACCTTCATCTTATCCAGGCTTCATCTTACCCGAGACAGAAAGTGATTAGACTATCTCCTGCATGCCTCTGTGGGGAGGTTGCTGATTCTTCAGGGCTCCAGTACGTGATGGACACAGGCAGAGCTCTGGGAGCTGAGTGAAGCCAGAGATAAAGTGGGAATATTTGATAGTGCATGCAGCTGTCTGTTAAAAACAGCTTCCCTGGAGGGTCTGGGGAGCATCCACCATGTGGAGCATCTCTGTTGGGCTTGAGCACCCTTTGCAGGTCTTACTGTTGGGCTGAGTGGTGGGAGGGTTCCATGGTTCTTTCTGGAGGTAGCCCAGGAGGATGGAGGTGCCTGTTGGGGAGCTGCTGATGCTTGCAGCCCTTGCTTTGTGGCAACAGTGTCTAAGTGTCCTGGAGCAGGGAATGCATGATGGGACTGGGCTGGAGCCTCTGCTATGCTCTTCAAGCTGAGATGATGGTTGTGGCAGGGGGCTCTGTGCTCCCACACTTAAAGGCAGTGGGTATTGTTCCCTACTCACTGCAGGGACTGGGACTCCAGAAAGCCCATGGGTATGGGCCTTGAGTTGTGGTGATGCTGAAGATGAAGGGAGAAGTACAATTGTACAGGCAAGGCTGCTGGAGCAGAAAGATTTTTTGCTAATAACTGAGAGTGAAAAACACTCTAATAAAATGTGCAGCCCTTTGGAGTGAGGAGGATGAGGATGGACTGAAGTGGAAGGAGCAGCCACCAAGTTCCTGGTCGTGTGGTTTGGCTGAGGCTGTGTGGTTTGTGGTACCAGCTCTCCATTGAGGCTGGGGACTGATTGTATTCCCTGGGAGCCCTGTGCCTGCTGTAGCTGTCTTGCCTGTTCTGGAGAATTGAATACAGGGCAGGAACATCTGGGCAATGGCATCCTTCCTGCCTGGCCCCTGTAATGCTTTGCTGTTGTAGTGTGAGATGTCACATCTTTCTGCCTTGTCTGGGATCTGCAGCATCTTGTGGGGACATGCTTAGAGGGAGCTCTGCAGTCGTTCCTGCTCCATTACAAACACTTGATGGACATGGTAGGGATCAGCACAGGTCCTTATCTGCTTGATTTGGGCACCTGGACAACAGGCTGGCCCTGTATGACTCTGCTGAGCGAGGTGGATACCCCGGAGATGTCTTTTCAGCTGTATTTGGATTAGAGATGAGGAGCAATGCCACTGGGATGCAGTGGAAAGAGATGCAGTGAGGGACCTCCCTGCATGGGGACACCTGCACCCAGGGCACAGCGTGCTTGGGGACAGTGTTGGGGATCTGTTTGGGGATGTCTTTGTGTCATGCCCCCCCGGACTGGTCGCTGTCCCTGTTGCTGGGAGCACAGGGTCAGTGCCGCGGGGTGTGGGAACGGCTGGCCAGGAAGCTCTTGGGTGTGTGTCTTTCCTGCGAGAGCCTCCCTGAACTGAGTCATCCTGCAGCATGCCATGTTCCCTCCTCCTGTGCCATGGGTGCACCCGTGGGCTCCCTGCCTGACCCAGCTGTCCCCTGCCCTTGGGGGTCTTGGGAGGCCAGTGCTTGCTATGCTTTTGGGTTTGGCTCCAGTGTCCACCAAAAGCCAAGCCGCAATATGTGGAAATCTTGCACCTGACAGCACAAAGTGAGTTTGGTTATAACTCAGAGTGGCTCCAGCATTAAACTCAGCAGTCTATTGGGGGGACCCCAAACATGCTTTATCTCCAGGGCAAGGAACTTGTTTGTGAAGTGAAGGCTCTCCCCAGGTGTCCTCTGGGGACCTCTCCATAGAGTGGAGCATCTTACTGTGACGGGTAGGATGTTTGTAGACAGGATGGGGTGAAGAGTTCCAGCTCTGCCCTGGGATCTCACTGTCTGCACTGTGAATGCTCTTGGAGAGCTGCTGTCTGTCGCCTTCCCTGGTGAGCCATTTAACTGTGAGAACCTAGTGATGATCTGGTCCTTCTCCTTCATTTTCTTCTGATGTTCTTTTTTTCTTGCAGTTGGCATAAGTAGTAGAGCGAGACCAGCTCAGTACTGCAGCAGTGGTCTGCGTGTGCATTGCCATGGCAGACAAACACACGAAAAACACTCCCATGCAGAAAGAGGACGTGTGCCCAGGTGCTCTCAGAAGGACTGCTCTGCACCAAGAGCTGCACGTCAGGCTTTTGCTTTGCTCCTCAATCCTTTCAAATCTAGTGAGGCTTGTGCTGCCTATGAGCAGGCATCTGAGTGGCATGTTGGGATTGACTGGCTGGTGAGCAGCTTCCTCCACGACATGGGAGTAAGCAAGGCATGGAAATGGCTGACCTTTGACCGGACTGCAGGGGGTTTGGGGCACCCCTGGGAGCTGCTCTGCCAGCAGCTCTGGCCCTCTCCTGCACTGGGGGAGCGGCTGTGTGCACCGCAGCTGCCACAGAAAGCCCCGGGTGGCTCGTAAAGTCCAGCACTTGGATTAGGATATGTCAGAGATGCAGTTTCCTGGGCAACCTTAATTCGGCCCCACGTGCAAGGGCATTAGCATGCAGTCAGTGATTGCGTGATCCCCACTTGCCCTGTAAGAGCCCTGCCCTGTTCCTGGCACTGGCTGGAGCACTCTTCTTGCTTGCTTGCGCATCCTGAGGTTGCAGTGCTTCTGGAGGCAGTTTGGAGTTGCTTTCCCCGTGGCTCTCCACTGTAATATCTTACCATTTAAAAATAAAGTGGGTGTATGTTCTCAGAACCCTACAGTGGGGAGACTTTGCTCCTGTGAAGAGATCATCCTTCAGAAAGAGGAGTAAAACCAGCATGGCAAAACCCCACCAAACCTAGGGAGCTCTGAGACTCAAGTCTCTGATCTGAGCCGTTTGCTCTGGGTCCAAGCTAAGCCAGCAAAGCATGTCTTGCCTGTGCAGAGCCCATCTAGCAGCTGAATGACTCTGCACCCCCCTGCAAGCAAAACACTCAGTTTTAGGGGTGTCAGCAGGGATGTGTTAGGTTTCTCCACCGTCCTCTGCATTCCAGACCTGGAGCTGGAGGCATCTGAGTGGAAGCCATTCTGTGAGCATGCTTGAGCCTGTGTCCCCCTCCCTGGAAAGCCAGACCAGAGCACTGAAGAAATCAGAAGGGTTCTTTCCTCCAGCTGGGAAGTGTGACTGCCATGTGCAAAGGAGCCTCTCTGCTGTGCTGGTGCCCTGTCTTGTCTGAAGCTGCTCTGTGTTTATGGGATGAGAGAGGGAGGACCTAGGACTGGTGCCAGCAGCAAGCTGGGTCTAAGTCTGTCTAGCAAACTGCATCTGGGAAGTGGCATTCATGGCAGGTTTGAATGTGGGCAGATTGGGCTCAGGGCGGAAGGAATGAGCAGGCAACCCCTTTCTGAGCCCAGGAGGGTCAGCAAACTGCGTTTCACAGCCACGAGAGCTCTTTGCAGAGGGTGAGTATCAGGCATGGTGCTGCCCATCTCCCGCCTGGCAGGCGCTGACGTGTCGAGCCTGTGCCTTTGTGCGTGTCGGGACGGCTGCCTGCGTGCTCCTGCCTCCCTTGGCACTAGCACGTGTACGAATGAGCTGTCACTGGTGTGGGGCTGAGCTCTGCAGATGTCCTTGCAGCGGAGCAAAAGCCCCTTTGCAGCTTTCTGAGGCATGGGTGCAGCTGTTTGGAGTGGTGAGTGCTGATCTGCACCCGCCAGCTGCAGGCTGAACCCCTCTTTGCCTTCGAAAGGCAAAGGGTGTTCAGAAAACAGGAGTTTTCTGCAGTGAATTTGCAGCAGTGGCAAGCAAAGCACTGCAGCCCCCTGTGCTCAGCATTGCCCCTTGGTGTCCCTGGTGCCCAGCGGGGCCTGAGTGATGCCATGTCTTCCTTGGATGATGGAGATGAGAGCAGATTTCCTGCCTCCTGCTGCAAAGGACCAGGCTCACTGGCACTGAGCCCTGCCTCCAGAGCCAGCAGGAGGTTTTGCTCTTTCCCTGATACTCCAGCCCAGGCACTGGTACCCCAGGATAGCCATCTGTCCTGCTGCTGCCTTGCCGAGGGGGAAGAGCATCTGCTTACTTCCACATTTGAACTCTCTTTGTGCTCTCCTGGGGTGGCTGCAAGCCCTGTGGCTGGTGGGTTTGCTCCAGGGATGATGCTCTGCTGCTCACTTGTGCCCAGGCTGGTATGGAGAGGCTGAGCTTGGAGAGCTGCCCCAGCTCCCCACTGTATCAGCTGCCCAGGGAGCCTGGAGCTGGGATGCTTACAGAGGAGGTAGTGAGCTGAGCTGCATTCTTCCCGTTCCTCCTGCAGCTCAGAGAGATGCAGGGGCTCAGGGCTGCACAGAGGTGTTTACAGCTCCAGTTCCTGTTCCCTTTTCCTGCTGGATTTTGCTGCTCAAGGCTATTGTTGGGCCATTTTGCACAGGAAGGAATAAGAAGTGTTTTGTTTTAAGCCGATTATGGGAGCTGGAGAGGAATGTGTGAGTGACCTGGTCTCCAAGGCTGGCCAGGAGCAGGGGCAGCATGGTGGTGGTGAGGACAGAGTCTGGCACTGAGCAGGGTTAGTCATGCACCACACTGTGCTTGGGCTGTTTGGTCCTTGCTGTGGGAACTGCAGAGCTGGTGATGTGGTGGCAAAACTCATCTCACTGGATGGTCCAGCCTGGGGTTTGCAGCTTAGTGGGCAAGCAGACCCTAGCAAAGGTCCTTGGCTGCACTGGGACCCTTCTGGAAATATTGTGTGGCCCTGTTCTAGGATCAGGCTTTGGGGCTGGAGGTGGGATATACAGCTCCAGGTTTGCCAGGGGCTCTGGCACTGTGTGATGGGGTGCTCTGGCTGCAAAGCTGCTGAGGTGCTGGAGCAGGCATGTGGCTCCAAGTGCTAGAGGGGATCGCACTGTGGGACATGCCTCATCTCCTAGTGATCATCTTTTCACTAGTAAGGGCAAACCTTGGGCTTTTTATGCCGTGCCTGTGCCATGACACTTGGGAGGCTTCTTCTTCCTGATAACTCCTGGTCTCATGGAGGAGCCCTGTCTTGTGTTACTTGGGATGTGTGTGGGGATGCTGTGGGGGCCTGGGAGGAGTGGAGAGGAAGCCATAGGCTGTTCTTAGCCTTGTTGTGAAGAAATGTCTTCAAAAGAGCCTGCAGAAGTCCTGGAAAATACTCAGTGAGTTGCTGCTCATGCCAGTGCTAGCTGACACTCCTGTACTGGGATCTATGCCGCTTCTCCACCTCGGGTGAGGAAATGCTGCTGCCTGTAGGGAGAGCATCTGTGTGCCATATGGAGGGTGGCACTGCCGGCAGCCCCGTGCCGCAGTGGGAGCCTTGCTGGGGCATCTGCGCGGGTGCTGGCAGTGCTGAGCCCGTGGTAAGGGAGGAGGCTGGACAGCCTTCTGCTCTGCTTGGCACCATCCCAGCTTTTGGGACAAAGGCTGGAGCGTTTCCACGGCTGAGTGCCGGTGCCTGGAAAGCCACTGGCTGCCAGCACCTGCTCTGCAGGGCTGCCATGATGCGGGCTCCAGGTCCCAGCTGCTACCCTGGCAGCTGCTGACAGAGCTCATAGGGATGTTTCAGAGAGCTTCAAGTGGACCCTGATCACCCCCAAAAAGGCAGGGAGTACTCTAACCCTTCTCCTACCCTTCCCCTCTTCCAGCTGGCTGTCCTGGAGGACTACGCCGATCCCTTCGATGCGGCACAGGTGGCTGGTAGCCAGGCAGGGCTGGAGAAGGTGACTGAGAATGATGGATACATGGAGCCATATGAAGCCCAGAAGATGATGGCAGGTAAAGTAGAAGGCTTCATGCGAAGACCACTCTTTTTACCTCTGGTCCCTGCTGTGTGAATGTGGTGGCCAGTGTACCCTGTTCCTTGCAGCCTGTGACAGCACTGAGTTCCCCAGACAAGGCAAACCTGGGCAGTCACCGCAGTGGTGCACAGCCACCTTTGCAGGGAGATTTTCATGGCTTTAGCCATGTGCCATGGGCTTACCTTAGCCAGAGCACCCACAAAGGCTCCCTGAGCAGTGAAGGCACCTCTATATTTCTCCCTGTGATACTCTCCCCTCCCCAGGCCCACAGTCCTTGCTTGCTAGGGGAGGGACATTTCATGTGTCTGGCATAAAACTAAGATGGATGTGGGAGCTATTTAATTTGGTTAGGACTGGGCCAGAGTGTGCTGTTGGCTGCTGCAGCAGCAAGCTCCCCAGTGGGCTTGTTTATGGCTGGAAAGCAGGCAAGGTGTGAGTGTGCACTCCCAAAGGCATCGCTCTTGCTGATGCAGGACATGCAGGGTCACTGTGCTGGCTTGCTTTGCAGTTTCATGGTTTTTCATGAGTGATTTCTGGAAAGCTCATGTGGCTTTTTGGACTAGACCCTTGCATTTCTTGGAAAAATGGGCAAGCAGCGAAGAGGCTCCTTGTGTCTGTGGGAGAGACTTTTGTTCTACTTGAAGGAAGGACATAGAATGGTTTGGGTTGGAAGGGACCTCTGGAGCTCATCTAGTNTGTCCAAGGACGAAAACCAGCCTTGCTGCTTGCAGGGGATCAGGCTCTGGGATGCTCTGTTCTCAGGGACCTCACTTTGCAGGGCTGCCTAAGAGTGAGGATGCTGCCCTATGGGGAGAGAAGACATCTTGGTGCTGCAGACTGCTTGGGACCTAGCTGCTCAGCAGCTCCCCTGCTTCTGGCAAATGCATACTACAGGGTAGCGTGCTCCCTACCTTGTGTTGCCTTTGGGTGAAGCTGAGCCCTTTCATCTAGTAGTGCTTTGGGGACCATGGCTGGGCTGTGTTGGGCAAAAAGCTCATGGTCTTCTCCCTCTTCTTCTGCTAGAAATCCGCCAGAAGGGCTTACGGGAGGCTCCTGCCCGGCCACTGCACCTGTATGACACTCCCTATGAGCCTGTGCTTGGAGGGCTGGACATGGACAGTGACCGCCTGGCTTGCCCCAGGCCCAGGGAGTCCCGGCTGCCTGAGGATGATGAGCGGCCACCTGAGGAGTACGACCAGCCTTGGGAGTGGAAGAAGGAGCGGATCTCCAAAGCCTTTGCAGGTGAGTGGTGGGAGCAGCCATAAAGGATGGATAGCTGCCATAAAGGAACTACTGCTGCATTGCATTTTGCAGGATGGGAAGCTGGCTCCTTGGGGTGCCTTCATCTTTTGCGGGTCAGTACCGTTGGCCTCTGCATTTGTGTGGCTCAGGGAGCGCTCGTGCACTTGCAGAGGCTGTTTCTTTTCAGCAGGGAGCCAGGCTCGGTGGAGTGGTGAATGGAGCTGCCTTGGCAGCCTGTCTAGTGCCCATCTCTCGTTGCCTCTTCCCCCTTCTGACTGATTACAGCCTGCAGCGCAACACCCCCTCCGCAACCTCCAATTGCAGAGGAGAGGCATGACCCTGGGCTCAGGCAGATCTCTCTTGCCTCAGGGCAGGAGGAGAGCTGGGTGCTCCCACCAGAGCCTTTGGCCAGGCGCTTGTCCAGCCCTCTGACCTATTTATCTGTGCTGCGGGATCGATTGTGTTTGTGTTTGTTAATGAGGAAATCCATGCTGTGCATTAGCGCTGGCTCCGCCGCCGCTGCTGGCTAATTGCCATGCTCTTATCTAGGCTGCATTTTAATTGCAGCACCGTGTGTCTGTGCTGCAGCCAGTGTGCACAGGGTGCTGAGCTGGTGGCTGTTGGCGCTGCACGGGGATGCTGGCAGAGAGGAGGAGATTTGGGCTGGGGAGTGGCTCTCCTTTTGAGTTTGGACTCTGTGAGCTGGAGATGTGTGTGCTGGGCTTGATGCCACGGCTTCTGCTCATGCCCGGGTGGCACTTGTGCCGCTGGGGACTTGCCTGTGGCACGCTGTGCTGAGGATTTGGCTTGTCAGGCTCCGTCACAAAACGTGGTGTGCTGCCAGGCCGGGTTTGTGCCAAGGTGTCTGCACTCCGGATATGGGCAGATGAGCCACCTTGCTCAATGTCACTGGGTGGAGGTGGTGTGTTCACAGGTCTGGTTCGTGTGTGGATGCACGTGGGCGCTCCCCAGCATTGTGAGGGAGTCAGGGTTGCCGTGCCCTGGGCCACATTAGGACCTGCTGCCTGTTTTCTTCCAGAGCCAGAGCAGGTCTTGCTGGGGCTCGCAGGGCGTTTCCCCTCTCCTGCGATGCTGGAATATCTCTGCTGGCCCATTCCCCCATTGGGGGACCTGCTGATGAGCAGCCAGTCCTGGCACGAGGCAGCAACCCACTGGTGCCTGGCAGGGGAACGTGGATCATGTGGGGTGGCTGGGAAGCGCCCAGAGCATGATGGATGCACAGGCAGGACAGATGGCAATGGGACACTTGACCTCGGGACAGATGTGCACATGAGACAGGGCTGATCGCAGGCTCCCCAACACCCCAGAGAGGGGAAAGGATGATGGAGGAACAGGATCTCTCCATCCGGAACGTGTCCCGCGTCAGGCCTGTTCTTGCTCAGTGCTGGGGAGAGAACAAGGAGGCCAAGCTGGTGTAGGGCTCCCCAGGAATTTAGTCCTCAAGTCTTTCTCCACACAACTGCTTTCCTTCTCCATGGGCCTGGTGTTGCTGACGGTTTTTTCTAAGCCCTTTCTTTCTCTCTTTCTCTTCCTCTCTCTTTCCCCCTATCCCTCCCCCACCTCCCCCATCTAGTTGAAATCAAGGTCATTAAAGACCTGCCATGGCCACCGCCGGTGGGACAGCTCGACAGCGGTGAGAGCCCCCTGGACGGTGAGGCCGGTGCCCCCGTCCCTCCGCAGCACAGCCAGCCCAGCTATGAAGACGCCAACGGTGGGTCTTGCGTGACAGCAGCGTGTCCGGGGGGCTGTGCCCAGGGCTTGCCAGGACCCTGCCTCGCTGCCCCGCCAGCACTGAGATGCTGTGACGCCTTGGAGCTTGCCTGGACCTGGCAGGGCTCTGCCAGCTGCCTGCAAGTGCTGCCAGACATTCACCCTCCTCCTGCCTTCCCCCAGCTCCTCCTAGCCCGTTCAGTTGTCCTGTGCTGAATGCCAGATGTTTTTCCTCACCTCTTCTGCATCTTCTCTCGCTCCATGATGTCTCTTTGCTTGCAGCAATCGAGCTGCACCAGGGGATTACTCCGTGGCAGAGTTATTACCTTCTCTTTTGTTCTCTCCTCTTTGCCTCCAGATTCCCAGTGTTTGATGGCTGCTTTTATGGTCTTCTTGACAATTGCTCTGAGCATTTAGGTGATGTTTTCTTTCGAATTTTAATACCCAGGTCCCTTAAAGGTGTGGTGCCAGCTAATGCAGATCCCACTGCTGAAGTTGGGGTTGTTTTTTCCCCATGCGCCTCACTTCATCATTTAGAACTGCTCCGTTTCCTCTGGTATTTTATTACCTTGCCTGCTCAGTGGCAGGAGGTCCCTCTGGATGCTTCGCTCTCATTTTTGCCATCCTGAACAACTAAGTCTCCCAGGTACACTTTGTCTTCTCAGGTTTGCCTCGTTGTGAAGCCTTTTTTGTGTGTACCGAGCAGCAGAGCCCTCGTGTGAATCCCCCCTGGACTCTGCTGGCAGTCTCGCTTATGAAAGCCAAATATTGCTGCTTCTCCTTTAACCCATTATTAATATTTTAAGGACCTTGCTTTTATGTTGTGGTGGATTAGGGTTTTGCCAGAAGCATTAGGTGAGGGGGTTTGCTGAAAGCCATCTAGGCTTTCGGGCTGGGCTGCCACTCTTGCAGAGAACCAGGAGGGATCTGTGAGATGTGACTTTTCCTTTGTGAAGTGGCAGCTGTGCTGTGCCTGCCCCGTGTCACTGATGCTGCTCCTGGGCGACACTGCGACGTGCCAGGTGCAGATGTCTGATTTCCTTATCTGCAGTTACCCAGATCCCTGCAGAGCTTCGTAAAGAAAAACCAGTATGGCTGTTGTTTCCTCCCAGGTGGGTTTGAGCATGAGGTTGCACGTGACAGCTGAATTTGCTGCCCATCGTGGGGCACTCCAGAGTGATGCGGCTGCTCTGCTGAGGCCACATCAGGGAACTGTCCCAGACCCATTAGGATGCTACAGGCTGAGATCTGTCCCCAGAAAGAGAGGTCTTGGCAGGAGGAAACTTCCTGATCCTCTGCCTACAGTGAATGCAAGTGTCAAGAAAAATTAATTTGTTTGCTATGCAGCCTCTTCTCTTCCCTCATCATTTATTATCCCCGCGGTCGCTCTGACAGTTCTGCTCCTGATGAACACATCAGTTCGTCATTTCTCCTGGTTTTAGCAGCAGAGTCTCTTTTTTTTTTTTCCCCTGACTTGCTTTGTTGTGGTAGGTTTATCTTGCCAGAGTTTTGTCTCATTTTCTACTTCCCCTGTCCATGAGTGACTTGGACTTCTTGAAGGATCTCTTCTTGCTCCTAGGGGCTTGGTTTTAATATCCTGTTTAATCATGCACATGCCTCTGCCTCGCTCTGACAGGTGCAATGCATTTCTCCTGAGCCTCTAACGCAATGAATTTGTACCTCCAGCAAACACTTGGGTGTTTTGATTGTCTGCCTTTTTAACAATCACCCCAGTTTTTTAAGGTGGTGAGCTGAAATGGAAGCCTTGGTGTTGTGTAGCAGGGTGAGCCTGGCCACTGAAAAGCCAGACCGCTGCAGAGGCAGGGCTTGTCAAGCCTTAGTGCCAGGCACCTCCTCCTCAAGCTCCTACTCAGGGGGAATTTAAGCCATGCTAAGCTGCAGAGGATTTTGACTGGGTTTCCTTTCAGCTGCTGTCCTCTAGTCTCGATTTTGGGGGGGGCTGGAGGCCTGCAGCACAGGACCGTGACAAGATGTCCCTCAAATGTCCTGCTAGACAGAAGAGCATCCCTTTCTGGGTATTTGTTGCCTCTGCCCTGCAGTAGCCTGGCCTCAGCGTTGGTCTGCTTTTGCCTCCTTTTCCCTTTTGCCAAGGACAGTGGGGAGGGGGGAAGCTGCTCAGCTTGGGCCATCCCACTCATTCTAGGAGCTATGGATCCCCAGGCTCAGCCACCTCCAGGGCCGCTGTGCCTCCACGGCATCAGGCACCAGCAGCTTCTCGTCAAGGCAGCTCTGCCCGATCGATAAGTAATTTGTGTGAGGGGGCTTGTGTTGCAGGGGAGCAATAATGGACTCTCTGGAGGAGGGAGAAACAATATTGTTAATGCTGAAATCATCCCGCACGGAAATAACAGTCGGCAGGAGGTTGGGTCCCGGGGGCATGTCTCGGTTCATCCCTTGCTGCTCGCCGGGCAGCACACGCTGCTGCTTTGTTGGTGCACAGGGCCATGGCTGGGCTGGTGCTGGGCAGGTGGCTGCATAGTCAAAATGTCCCCTTCCCATCTTGGGGAATTTTTTTTTACTCCAGAAGGTTTACTTGTGCCAGCAGAAATGTGTCCATCATTCCCAAACTGACTGCTCTGTTAGCTCCATCTACCTCCTCCTCTTTTTTTTTTGTTAGTGTAAATATATATGGTTTTTTTTCCCAAGGTTGGAGAGCCACTCCTTGCTGCTTCTCACTTTGTACTGCAATGACTGACTCTCTGCTTGCTGAGCTTTTGAAACCTCCCAGGAAAATATTTCCAGGGGCTCAGGCACTATGAGGTTCCCAGTCCTGCTGTGGTGGGGAGCCAGCCTTGCCTGTCCTGGGGCACTAGAGTGAGCAGCAGTCCAAGAGCTGCCCTGCCGTTGCTTAGAGTAAGGGGATGGGTCATGGTGAGGGGACCCAGCATGATGTGACATAGCTCTGGCTCTTTCTATGGGCTCCCTCCGTGGGGGAAAGCTGGGAGCTCAGTCTGTCTGCCTGTCCTCACCACAGGCTGCGGCACCTGTCTGTCTTGCAGGTCCATCAGAGGGGCTAGGCTATGGCCGCACCTCGCCCTGCAGGGAGGAGAAGGCCAGGGCTGTCCTCAGGCATGGCTCCAGCAGCCTCAAGAGCACGAAGACCCTGATCGCCGAGCCTGGCCCCTTCATTGGAGAGAGGATTGACCCTGCCCTGCCCCTGGAGAGCCAGTGGTGAGTCCTGCCTGTCCTGAGCAGCTGCCCGACCCCTCTGCCCGCTCTGGGATCCCTGTGGCCACAACACAACGAGCCCCAGGGCAGACTTGCTTCTTCCCTTCTCCCCTGTTCCTGCATTTTTGCCTGCTTGTCCCTGTCACGCATCTCACAGCTGTGCTATGCCCTGTGCACCTCCTGAGCCATCCCTCAACCCCAGCGGTGCCACCCACGTCCCTCTCCCTGAACATGGCTGCTGTCCCAGGGAGCTGCCGGGGGTGCTGGCATTGCTACCACCCTGGGGCAGAGTCCTTCCCAGGGTGTCTGCTCTCTGCCTGGCACAGCCTGGTTCCTCTCCTGCCTCCAGCTGGTACCACGGAGCCATCAGCCGGACGGACGCGGAGACGCTGCTGAGGCTGTGCAAGGAGGCCAGCTACTTGGTGCGCAACAGCGAGACCAGCAAGAACGACTTCTCCCTCTCCTTGAAGTGAGTGAGCCTGGGCAGGGCTGGGGGTGGGTGCTGCTGCACCTGCAGCAGAGGTGACCTGGTGCCTTGCGGGTGGGTGCACCACATCAATATGTGCCTGAGCTGATGGCTGAGACAACCACGGCGTGGTCAGAAAGGGCTGCAATATGAAGTCCACACTTGGGGATGTTAATTGACGGCTGAACATGAGCCAGCAGTGTGCCCAGGTGGCCAAGAAGGCCAATGGCATCCTGGCCTGGAGCAGGAACAGTGTTGGCAGCAGGAGCAGGGAGGTGATCCTGCCCCTTTACTCAGCTTTGGGGAGGCCTCACCTCCAGCACTGCGTCCAGTTTTGGGCCCCTCACTGCAAGAGGGATATGGAGGTGCTGGAGAGGGGACAGAGGCTACCAAGCTGCTAAAGGGCTTAGAACATAAGCCTGAGGAGGAAAGACTGAGGGATCTGGGACTGTTTAGTCTGGAAAAGAGGAGATTGAGGGGAGAGCTTATCACTCTCTCTAACTACCTGTAGGGAGGTTGTAGAGAGGCAGGGACTGCACTGTTCTCCCTAGTGGAGAGTGACAGGACAAGGGGAAATGGATGGAAATTGCCCCAGGGGAGGTTCAGGCTAGACATTAGGAGGAATTTCTTTGCTGCAAGGGTTGTGAGCCATTGGAACAGGCTGCCCAGGGAGGTGCTTGAGTCCCCATCCCTGGAGGTGTTTAAGAGACAGGTGGATGTTGCATTGGGAGGCATCATTTAGTAAGTCGCTAGGGCTAGGACAAAGGCTGCACTGATGATCTTCAAGGTCTCTTCCAGCTCTAACTGTTCTATGATTCTATGATTCTAAGTCCACACTTCTTTGTGGTGTGGCACTGGCTTCTGCTTTGGTGTCTGGCAGGAATCTCTCAGGAAGGCATGCGGAGGCATGCTGCTCTTCCCTTGGCAGGGCTAGTAATCCCTCAGATGGATAGAATGATGTGCCTCACTGCTTACTTGAGTGTATCTGGTTACAGCTTCCAGCTCTGGCTTCTTGTTACCCTGGTTTTTCATAGCTCAGTTTCATGCGAAAAGAAAGTCTGTGTGATCCCTTTGTGGATGGAAACAGGAGTACCCATCCCTGCCTCCCCAGCCCATGTAATCACTGAAGCTGTTGCTCACTGAACTGTAGAGAGGACATTACCCTATCCTGGTTTCCCAGCAGGGAAACCTCATCCCCACAGAGTGACTTGGTTTGTGCCTGGGTTTTTGGGGGGCATCTTTGCACCCTACCCAGGTTTTGCAGATTTCCTGAGCACCAAAACTGTATGAAGCATCACTGCATGCATCCTGCTGGGGAGGAGCTGCCCATAGCTCATGTAGCTCCTTCATGACTCTTGAGGCAGCCTGAACCCACAAAATCAAAGCTATTCCTGTCCAGAAGATCATGATGGATTAGCAAATACCTCCTTGCCTTTCTGCTGGATGACTATATTAGTTCTGTTCCTGGCAGATGTGAAAAAAGTATTTATTGAGCACTTCAGTCATCTCTGCCCAGTGACAGGCCATGTATCCTGATGTTTTTCTCAGTATACTTTAAGTTTCCCCAGTGGTCTCTGTGCCAGCATTGCTCCCTGGTGGTTTCATCCTCCTCTCTTTATTTTTCCCAGTGACACAATTGTGAATTAGATTGCTCTTTCTCTGTATATATATACTTTTTTGCTGCCTTCAGCACAAAACCAGTGCAGAAGTTTAGCTAAAAATATGCTTTCTTTCTTCTGCACACATAGCTTTTGGATCAGAAAAGCCTTTCCAGAGAAGCTCCCTCCTTTCTTTTTTTTTTTGTCACAGTTTGTACTGATGTTTTAATTTTCTCAGTGTTCATTGCTTGCCCTGCTTTGTGATTGATTTGGAAGAAACAGCTTCTGCTGGTTGATAAGTCATCCTCAAGGCTGCCAGAGGTCCTCTCAGCCATCACCTTGTGGATGGCATTAGCTAGCATGTGTGCTGGAGAGCCTGGGAGGTGGCATTAGGCTTGGTGATGGGGCTTTCTCCCTCACCAGCACATGTGCCCCTTTCCAGCACCTCTCCACAAGCCAGTCACCCATTTCTTTGGGATTTTCCCCTTCCTTCTCACTGCCCATTCTTAGCCTCATGGCAAAAATGGCTGAATCCTCTTCTCTAATGACATGCATGATTAGGACATGGCCTTGCAGCAGTTGTGTCACCTCCCCAGAGGAGCCTGCAGCCCATCCAGGAGCTGCTCTGGCATTGCCTGTCCTCCAGCTGTGCTTACAGAGAGCTCACAGCTTCAGGAGCATGGTTTTTTACTCCATTGCTTTTCTCTGTAGAGCCTTTTGAAGGAAAATCCCCTGGGATGCCTTTTATATAGCTGTAAGCTGGCTGTCTGCATCTCTCTCAATTGTTGTTTGGGGTTTTTTTTACCTTAAGGAAGGAGGCCAGCTAAGGAGATGGTCTGAAAGAGAGCTTCTGTGCTGACCTAAAGCCCTTTTGTGCTACTTCAAAGAAAAATATGCACAAGAGAGAGCAGCAGGAGTGGCAGTACCCATAGCATGTCAGGTAGCCAGAAGGATTTAACCCTGCCCTGACAGTCCTGGCTGATCCAGGTTCGGCAGCCCCTGGACAAGGTTGTAGTGTCATTGCCTCTCAAGTGCTTGGAGAGTGAGTCCCTCCTGGCTCATGCCTCTTTGAGAGTGGCTGAGGCCACACTTGTCATGTTAACAGGCAAGGCCTCAGCCTTAAGGCCACACACACTGCAAAGGTTTGGGTCCTTCCTTCCATCTGGAAGGGGCTCGGCAGGAGCAGCATCTGCCCCTTGTCCTCGTCCTGTCCCCACTGCTGGTTTTGAGGCTGTTGGGTTTGCTCCCTTCAGGCATCTCTCCAGGGGTCACATCTCAGTCACAAGCCTGAGCTTGTGATTTGGGCAAAACACAACCAGCATCACCTCTCTGTGGACCCATGTGGCAGTGCTCTGGCTCTTGAGTGGCACTGATCTTGCACAGGGCTGCTGTGAATCTCTCCCCAGCCAGCACTGAGGTGCTGCAGCATGTCCAGAGAAGGGCAATGAAGCTGATGAAGGGTCTAGAGTACAAAATCTTGTGAGGAGCAGCTGAGGGAACTGGAGTTGTTTAGCCTGGAGAAGAGGAGGCTCAGGACAGACCTTCTCACTCTCTACAACTCCCTGAAAGGAGGTTGGAGTGAGGTGGTGCTTGATCTCTTCTCCCAGGTAACAAGTGATAGGACTAGAAGAAATGGCTTCAAGTTGCACCAGGGGAGGTTTAGGTTAGATATTAGGGAGAATTTCTTCACTGAGAGGGTTATCAGGTAGTGGCACAGGCTGTCCAATGAGGTGGTGGAATCACCATCTCTGGAAGTGTTAAAAGACGTGTAGATGTAGTGCCTGGAGACATGTTTTAGTGGTGAGTATGGTAGTGTTGGGTGGACAGCTGGACTGGATGATCTCAGAGATCTTTTCCAACCGTAATGATTCTGTGATTCTAAGGGCTGGGTCCATCTGCAGACATGCTGCAGTGCCAAGGCCAGCACACTGTGTGTGTGCAGGATCAACCCGTGCCCCTTCCCAGGGTACTGTGCAGGGTACAGCCCCTGCAGCTCTTCCCTGCACCCCGCTGCTGCCATGCAGGATGCAGCCAGCGATCACTTTTCCTTCTCTCCCCACTCCCCTCCCCCGGGGCAGCCGGCTCCTTGCCTCTCCACGATAAATGGATTGCAAAGCCATCCTGCTAATGCAGCCAGGCTGTCCATTAGCAGCACGGTCTCCAGCCGGGGGGATGGGACCAGTCTGCGCAGCACTGGAAGCGGCTCAGCATTGCTGATGAGGTCCTGTCTGCTTTTAAGTCATCAATATTTTGCCATAATGTGCATTCCAGACGCTGCAGACAGGCTGTGGCTCTCCTCGGAGACGCAAATTAATAGCAACAGGGCCATTAGCCCGTCACTTGGAATCAGCCCTCGTGGCAGGACCTGCCTGTGCAGCCTCGCGTGGCTCAGTGCCCGTGCGCTGCCGGGAAATGGCCTTGCTGTGCTGAGCGGGTTCTGTGGAGCCTGCAGTCTTGGCTGGGGATGGGAAACATCCTGCTTTGCCACGGTGAGGCTGGAGATAGCTGAGCCGAAGTCATCCTGTGTCAGCAAAAGAGGCTTTGACAGATGAGAGGAGCAAAAGCCATTGCCCCTACGTCACCCTGCAGTGAGACCTATCCCAGCCTTGGCACCATCCTTGTCCCCAGGTGGACCTTTTGCACCCCACTGCATGGCAATGATTCCTTGGGGGAACACACACAGTGCAGTGTAGATGGTTGGACTTGATGATCTTAGCGGTCTCTTCCAACCTTAATGAGTCTGTGATTCTGTGTGTATCCCTCCATTGTGCCGTGGGCTTTGTCTGGGGTTGGCCGAGAGAGCAGGATGGTGGTGACCAGGGACAGGAGCCAGCAGTGTCCCCCTCAGCTGCAGGCTACCTGTCTTGGGTGGGGAGGGGGTCAGGAGGTGATGGGAGGCTGGAACCAGCTGCACCCCCTAACTCTGCCTTGATCTCTCCTTGCAGGAGCAGCCAGGGCTTCATGCACATGAAACTGTCCCGGACCCAAGAGAACAAGTACGTGCTGGGTCAGCACAGCCCGCCTTTCGACAGCGTGCCGGAGATCATCCACCACTACGCCAGCCGCAAGCTGCCCATCAAGGGGGCTGAGCACATGTCCTTGCTTTACCCAGTGGCTATCCGTACCCTATAGTATTCACCCCCCATGAGCCAGGCTTGAGGCCCGGTGCACCCAAAACTAGCCCATCCACAGGGCCGAGCGCTGCTCTGCCGAGGATGGGCTCTGGACTGGCAGCTCACGAGCAGCTCGCTGGGCAGGGCTGGTGCTGTTGGGGATCACTGCAGCTGGACCCTTCGTCCTGCTCTTCTGGGGGCTCCTGTGTGCTGGCTTGCCTGCTGGGACGGCGCTGGGGGGAACCCCTGTGTGGGGAGCTGAGTGGGGCTCACTGGCTGCCCTCTGCCCTTGCCTGTCTCTGGGCAGAGCTTGGGATGTGAGGACTGGACCTGGGGCCTTGGAGAGGCTGGGGAGGGGGGTGATGTGCAGGAAACGGGAGAGATAGCATCCAATAGCAGGCCTGAGGTGCTTCCGTGAGGGTGCCTGGCTCTGCCCCCAGGAGACAAAACAGCTGTGCCCACAGGTGAGGAGGCTAGCGGGGGGGCTAGCGAGGCACAGGGGGACCAGGCAGGCCAGTGGTGGCCCTCACCCCCATGGGTGCTCGGTACTCACCCCATCCTTTGCCAAATGTAAATAGTGACCGGTCTTGGCTGCACGTGCAGCACCACTGCCTAATAAAGCAGTCCTTGGTCACCTCCTGCTCTGTGGGGACCGTGTGCCTGCATCCCACCACCTGCAGTAGGGGACTGGTGGGGCAAAATGCAGGGAGGGGATTGAATTGCACAAAAGCTTTAAGTGAATTGATTTCTTTCCTTTGCTCTTGCATACACTGAGACTTGTGTGGTCGAGCAGTCTGGCCAGCTCACCCAGCTGAGACTCAGGGAACAAGAGGTGTGGGTAGTCACGTCCTTGCCATGTCCCTGGGACCTTTCACAGGCAGAGATGAGCTGGTTTTGGACTTGCCTGTAATGCCCTCTAGAAGCTGGTGCTCTTTGGGATCTTTTGCTTCCTTGTTTTTCTTCATCCCTTGCAAGCCTTAGGCAAAATCCCTGTATTTCACAGATCTCCTGTTCTCCTCCTCTGGGTATTTACTAGCTCCAGGTGTCCTCCTGACACTGTCTTTGGCCCAGCTTGCTCCCTCTCTCCATTTGGTTGAAGCTACATCAGGTGCTCTGTAGCATTTATTGCATGCCTTGCCTTTTATCCTTGTGCCTTGGTGTTGCACTGGACCCACACACGTGCACATCCTCCATCCATGCTCCAGACAAAGCTGACTCTCACTGTTACTCCCCTGCAGCGTGTTCCCTTCCCCCTCTGCTCCCTGGCTGGTCCTGCCATGCTCTGCAGAGAGGATGGTGGCTGCTAGACCAGCAAGACCTTTTGCATCAGCAGAGCAAAGTGCTTGGGGCGTTGGTGGGATGTGTTAGCAATGGCTTGATGATGGCCTTGTGAAAAAGCATCATCCTCCTCTCAGGAAGGAGCTGGTCCTCCTGGTTTGCTGGGGGGATAGAGGTGACTGATGGGACCACAAGGATCTTGTGTGGGTGAGCACCACAGCCACAGCAGGAACCCTCTGCTACCAGCCAGGACTCTGGGGTGTCCCAGGCTCAAGCTGTAGCCAGGGTATTGTTGCCTTTGCTGCCCATCACAGCTTTGAGCTGCTGTGGGGACAGTTGGGCATGGCCAGTGTGGTCCCTGAGTGCACGCCATGGCTGGGAGCCTGCAGAAACTGTGGTGGTTTGTTCCAGGATGCCTCAGCCTCTGCCAGTCCTTAAAAGGCAGTGGTTTGAGCTCGTGGGGCGCCCGGTGTCTCCTTACAGCCCTGCTTGGCTGCTTTTCTCCATCCCAGGGAGGCATCTTGTCTGGTAGGAACAGACATGACTCCAGCTACAGGGTTTTTCTCCTGATGGTACCACAGCAGAGCCTGCAGAAAGAGCTGGAGATGCAGAAATCTGCAGAGATGCTCTTGGATGCCCTTGCTGCATTTGAAAGGTTTCAAGGGCCCTTAGCAGCCCTGCTGTGGCCTGACAGCTCCAAGGCAGAGCTCAGCCTGGAGGATACTCTGCCTTCTCCCTGCCTGTGGCTGGGAAAGCAGAGGTTTCTGGGGTCCATGCAGCTGGGGAATGAAGGCACAGGAGAGTCTCCCCATGTCTTGTGGAGTTTTTTGTTGTGGTAGGGAGCAAACTGCCTGGGCATCCAGTGCTGGCTTTATGAGTGAGCTCACAGCCTTATGGTGAAATCCTGCCCAAGCAGCCTGGCTCTAGCAGGGGCATACCTGCTGGGTGCTAAGAGATGTGAGACCTGTGTGCATTGCAGCAGCTCCCCAGAAACACTGACACACCAGCAGGACTGCTCTGGATCTGGACTTTGTGTCCAAATGCTTTGGCTAAGCAGCTCTCAATCCTTCCTGTGGCAATTACACCCCTCCTCAACCTTCTTCTCCAGGCTAAAGAAGCCCAACTCCTCAGGCATCTCCTTGTACATGTTCTCTGGCCTCCACCATCCTAGTGACCCTTTGTAGGACTCTCTCCTTGTACTTGAGGTCCACAACTGGACACAGTTATTCACATGGAGCCTCACCAGTGTCAAAGGGAAATAACCATTTCCTTTGACCTGGCTACACCTCTGACTTGAGTTGGAAGGGACCTCAGGAAGTCTCTAGTCCACCCTCCTGCTCCAAGCAGTGCTAGCATTGACCAGAGTTAAGAAGAGCTTTTCTTGGAAAGAAGTTGAACTGCCCTGAGCTCAAGTAGATTGTTTTTTTTCCCTCTCTTCGTTGCATTGCCAGGAGAGATTAGACACCAGGGATTGAGGGCTGCAAATTCACTGCAACCTGTGGGCAGTGCCTCAGCCTCCAGGTCCATGGGGGCCCTCGTGTGGTGGAGGAGGCCCAACAAGAAAACAAGCAGGACACAGAGCGGTAACAAAGGGACAGCCCACAGATTGACATTGGGACAGGGCACGGACCTCAGCTTCTCAAGTGGGGCAAGGTCCTAGGTCCTGTTTGGACCCAGGGGCTCTCATACACACAGAAAATATGTGACTCTAGTTCTGAGTGGTGCATTGCATCCTCTGTTTGTGATGGGAGCTAATCAGGAGTTCCTCAGAAAATCTGAATTGAATCTCTCTTGCAAGGATATTTCAGTGCTAACTTTGCCATCCCATAACTGAAGTGCTGGCGCTCAGTGGGAGGCAGGAGAGGGTCCTCCACGTGTTGGTCTTCTCTTACAGGTAGCAGATGGTCCTGGAGAGGTCCTCCAGGAATCATAGAATCCTAGAATGGTTTGGGTTGGAAAGGGCCTCTGGAGGTCATCTAGTCCAACCCCCCTGCACTGGGCAGGGACATCCCCAACTAGAGCAGCTTGCCCAGAGCCCTGGCAAGCCTCACCTGGAATGCCTCCAGGGATGGGAACTCAACCACCTCCCTGGGCAACCTGGGCCAGTGTTCCACCACCCTCATGCGGAGGAACTTCT